>JBAKBP010020119.1:2500-17500 GCA_037953745.1 Lithodes maja
GGTATTTGATTTGGGTGAGGGTGGGTGTATAATTATATATGGATCTGTATTTGACTTGGATGAACGTGGGTTATAACTAAGATGTTGTAGCTTGCCGATGAATTAAGCAAAGTGTGAGTATGACATTGATCGAAAACGCCTGATATTTGCCTCCCTTTTAATAAATATGTTGCTTTGATGTAATGGGTGTAAGTGGGTTGCGTTGCTGTTGTTCATATTCTAGATTATCTGTTAAGGGGAGGCGGACCGTTTTTCTGGACCACTTTCTCCCTCGTTAAAGTTTAGCCCCACTAGTTTTGAGATTTTAAGACGTTCAGTCCATTAGTTTGGCAATTTTAACATCTTTCGCCCCATTTCGCTGTCAATTTTAAGACCTTTCGTGCCATTTACGTGTCGATTTTTTCCTGGTGAGGATATCGAGCCTGAAATCTTTAAAGGAACCGGCCTCCGGCCTGGACATTTTACTACCGAAATATATACAAATTTATCTTGAAGGGGGGTCTAGGGGGTGATTTTATAAGCTTGATGGAGGTCTAGCGAGGAAACTGAAAAAATATATGAATAACTGAATATATATACAGTATACCAAAAAATAAGCACAACCCCCTTAATGTAATGGGCACTACCCCCTTAATGTAATAGGCACTACCCCCTTAATGTAATAGGCACTACCCCCTTAATGTAATAAGCACTACCCCCTTAATGTAATAGGCACTACCCCCTTAATGTAATAGGCACTACCCCCTTAATGTAATAGGCACTACCCCCTTAATGTAATAGGCACTACCCCCTTAATGTAATAGGCACTACCCCCTTAATGTAATAGGCACTACCCCCTTAATGTAATAGGCACTACCCCCTTAATGTAATAGGCACTACCCCCTTAATGTAATAGGCACTACCCCCTTAATGTAATAGGCACTACCCCCTTAATGTAATGGGTGTAAGTGACTGTGTTGCTGGTGTCCATATTATATAGATTATCTGCTAATGTGGCTGGCGCTAAATGACAGAGGGTTCATACTTCCCCACTATCGTACGCTGGCGAGTTTGTGTGTTCAATATATTACCCATAATTATAACAAAACTGTCACTCTTCCAACTCTGGGGGAGGCACATAAAAAAAAAAAAAAAAAAATTGTCATCGTGTTTAGAAAGGGTATCCAATTAAACAGGCATAGTATTTACAGTCTTCTATAGGGGGAATCCAATAAAACAAGTATCGTCAGTGTAAAGAGACAATATATATTAATCTTATGTACAGAGGAACATTGAGAGTGACTTTGGGGAAGGGACCGATAGTATGGCCACCCCCTTTCCGTCTGTCGTACCTTAATAGTAACTTTATACAACATAATATACAAGATATACATTCTGTGTAAGGTACAGTCAGTCATATAAGTTCACAAACCTCTTTACATATATGCGAATACAACCACTGACCTATTCTTTCATTTCATCTGGCGGTAAAATGAATCCCTTAGGAGCTGATGTATCGATACTTAATGGAGAAATATGAAACTACTATGTCTTGGCATAATATGAAACTACTATGTCTTGGCATAATATGAAACTACTATGTCTTGGCATAAAATGAAACTACTATGTCTTGGCATAATATGAAACTACTATGTCTTGGCATAATATGAAACTACTATGTCTTGGCATAATATGAAACTACTATGTCTTGGCATAATATGAAACTACTATGTCTTGGCATAATATGAAACTACTATGGCTTGGCATAATATGAAACTACTATGTCTTGGCATAATATGAAACTACTATGTCTTGGCATAATATGAAACTACTATGGCTTGGCATAATATGAAACTACTATGTCTTGGCATAATATTAGGCCCAAGTTTATATAATTAGCACCATATTTCACTACAAAATCATGAAAATAACTGAGAAATCTGGATGGGAACTTTGCAATTTACCGTCAGTTGAAAAGAAACAGACCATAGTTATATGATTGTAAGTTAATGATTAAATTACATTCATTTATCAGATTTCATATATATATTTGCATATTATGTCATAGGAGAGTCTATGAACACTTTATGAGTGATTGCACGTGACTGTCTGTCTCTGTGTGTGTGTGTGTGTGTGTGTGTGTGTGTGTGTGTGTGTGTGTGTGTGTGTGTGTGTGTAAATAACAATAATAATAATCGGTTATATATTATTGTGTGTGTGTGTGTGTATGTGTAAATAATAATAATAATCGGTTATATATTATTGTGTGTGTGTGTGTGTGTGTGTGTGTGTGACTGGGTAGGTGTGAGTTTGAACGTTGACTGTGTTCATCTGCCTCCCATACCAGACAATAAGATCTATAATTGAGGTTTGGCAATTTGACCACTTGCGAGTTCTAGGCTATAAGGAAGTTGGAGCTGAGAACATCGATATTTAACAGAAATGCGATAATAATGTAGGTTTCTGATGGATAAAGAGTCTGTTGAATTGGGTGTTATGCATATATGAATGAACTAAAACCGTATTTTAGCTGGTAATTCTGCTAAATATCGATGTCTACAACTCCAACTTCCTTATAGCCTGAAACTTGCAAGTTGTCAATTAGTCATCAATACGTGTGTGAATTAGAATGCGTATATCAAGCTTTACAAGGAAATAAAGTCAATGTATTCACAATAATGTTTTTGATATATTATACACTATACAGGGATGAGTACTTAAGAGGGAGGTAGTTTGCTTTTTCTGGATCATCCTCTTCTCCATCGTGTTTAACATATTAGTTTAGAGATTTTAAGACGTTCGTTCCGTTATTTTGGCGATTTTGAGACGTTTCGCCCCATTTTGTTGTAAATATTAAGACCTTTCGTGTCATTTAGGTATCAATTTTTTCCTGGCGAGCGATAGCGAGCCTGTATTCTTTTAAGGAATCGGCCTTTGGCCGAGACATTTTTCTATCGAAAAATGTACAAATTTATCTTGAAAGGGGGTCTAGGGAGTTTTTTTTTAAAGCTTGATGGAGGTCTAGCGAGGATATATATATAAATTGATAAATATATCGAGCAAAAAGACAAGCACTACCCCCACAAAAGGCCTAAATATGATGTGCTTTGAAAATATTTACTGTACACAGCCAAGTGGACATGAGGTACAGTCACTCATAAACATTCGCGGACCTCACCTCTTGCTAATTATGGAAATATATCTCTGGACACGAATACATTTACACAAGTTGCTGTACATCCATTACAAAACCATATAATTATATACTATTTATTGACAACCAGTTTACATAAAAGCAATCAGTCCAGATAGTAATAATTGCATACAGAAAATATCATAAGGGTCCACGCATTTTTATATGTGACTGTACGTGAGAGATTAGACCTGAACAGAACCGATGATTCGCTGATCGAAAACCCATTCCGTCATAGCACGAATGTATTTATAATCATTCTAGCTACCTGCAGAGAACTATATTCAACTTAGGAAGGACCTTTCAAAGTCAAATGAATAACTGATATACTGCGTATTCCTGTTTCCTAAGGTTCCTTCTCAAGCCGAATAAAATCGTATGTTGGTTTCGGAAATCATAAAATAAATCCTCCGGTTGAATGGATTACCCTCATACCCTTTAATTAGAGGCTCTCCGTATGCTGATGAAGATATTAAACATACATTAATGGAACACAATAATCATGAAATAGATACAATTTGGCACTAGTATCTGTTGGTGATGTAATATTTTTGGTTGATAAAGGTATGCATGATATCTAAAAGTCGAATGATAGCTATGTGCATGATGATGATTGCTTGTATGGCCTTGGATCTAAGATGGAGATTACCTATTGTCATTATATATTCTTGATTTTGAGGACAGGAAGTGTATTCTGAGGACAGGAAGTGTATTTTGAGGACAGGAAGTGTATTTTGAGGACAGGAAGTGTATTAGGAGGACAGGAAGTGTATTCTGAGGACAGGAAGTGTATTTTGAGGACAGGAAGTGTATTAGGAAGACAGGAAGTGTATTTTGAGGACAGGAAGTGTATTTTGAGGACAGGAAGTGTATTAGGAGGACAGGAAGTGTATTAGGAGGACATGAAGTGTATTAGGAGGACAGGAAGTGTATTAGGAGGACAGGAAGTGTATTAGGAGGACAGGAAGTGTATTAGGAGGACATGATGTGTATTAGGAGGACAGGAAGTGTATTAGGAGGACAGGAAGTGTATTAGGAGGACATGAAGTGTATTAGGAGGACAGGAAGTGTATTAGGAGGACAGGAAGTGTATTAGGAGGACAGGAAGTGTATTAGGAGGACAGGAAGTGTATTAGGAGGGTGAACTGATGAAGGAGTGGAGGAACGTGACTCTTGCTCGGTCTGGTTGTGGGTGAATATTAGACCCCTTTCTCCCTCATCGTTAGCCCTATTATTTTGGCGATGTTATGAACTTTCGCCCCATTTCTGTCAATTTTGACCTTTCGTGCCATTTAGGTGTCGATTTTTTCCTGGGAAGCGATAGCGAGCCTGTAATTTAAGAGGAAGCCGGGACATTTGTGTACCAAAAAAATTACAAATTAGTCTTGGAAGGGGGTCTCGGGGGCGTCTTTTTAAGCTTGATGGAGGTCTAGCGGGGAAACTAGAAAAATAATATATAATAATATAAAAAATCGACCAAAAAGTGAACCATCTCCCCTTAAAACGGCCTTCACCACCATTATGTAGTCTTCATCATATCCTGGTTACCATTTGACGATTTTCTATAGTTTGGAATCTACCTTTACGACTCAAATGGGTAAATGCGAGCAGAATAAACTCTCTTAGTAACATAGGTCCTTCTTTAACTGGATAAAATCATCGAATTTTAGCCACAATTAAAGGCGAAAAAGGCGTCATGGTGCTGAAAAGATTAAGAGGAAATGGGTCGTTTTTCTGGTCCCTCTTCTTCCTCATGTTTAGCTCCATTAGTTTTCTGATTTTAAGACGTTCGGCCCATTAGTTTGGCTATTTTAAGACCTTTCGCTCCATTTCTTTGTCAATATTAAAATTTTCGTGTAATTTTAAGTGTCGATTTTTTCCTGGCGAGCGATAGCGAGCCTGTAATTAAAGAAGAACCGGCCATCGGCCGGGAAATTTTTCTATCGAAAAATGTACAAATATATCTTGAAGGAGGGTCTTGGTTTTGTTTTTAAAGTTTGATGGAGGTCTAGGGAGGAAACTAAAATACTAATAAAAAATACCTAAATGAGCAAATAAATACGCCCATTTCCCCTTCACACGAAAGAAGAATATCACCCTTACAAAGTTTGATAGATTTGGGCCGTAGCATGTGGAACTTTGGAACTGTGTGAGCTGAAGAATGAAGTCACAAAGGTATGTAGAATTATCATATGAGTTATTAAGGGCAGGTATTTAGTTTGTTCCCTACTTTTTCATCAAGCTTAAAATTACACCCCCTAGACCCCCTTTCAAGATAAATTTGTACATTTTTCGGTAGAAAAATTTCCCGGCCGAAGGCCGGTTCCTCTTAAATTACAGGCTCACTATCGTTCGCCAGGAAAAAATCGACACCTAAATGGCACGAAAAGTCCTAAAATTGACAGAAATGGGGCGAAAGTTCTTAAAATCGCCAAACTAATGGGGCGAACGTCTTATAATATCAAAAGCAATGGGGATAACCATGAGGGAGAAAGGGGTCAAGAAAAAAATCCCTCAAGTGGAAATCTCCTCTTAATAATATGGCTGTTAGGACTCGGTGATCAATGGTAAATAATAGATGATGGTATAGACTATTTGGAGAATATTAGATATGTTAAATGTAGGGAGTCAGTAGGTCGAGTCAGTAGGTCGAGTCATAAGGGGCATCTGCATCGAGACCAAGTGTATATAATCAGCGCCATATTTGACTGCAAAATTCTTCAAAATATCTGAAAAACTTTTATGGGCACTTTGCAATTTACCGTCAGTTGAAAAGAAACCGAGCATAGATGGAGATTGATGGATGAGGTCAAGTCTCTGCCGTCAATAAATCAGGGTAGACAGGGGTTGGGGGCCGGGGGAGTGCTGGAGTGACCTTGGTGATCCCTGTTCTCTGGGTCTTCTCCTGGGTGACCTATAGATGTGTGCGAATTTGTGCTTTTGTTTTTGTGTGTTCATTGTTTGTGTTTTTTTTGTTATTATTATTTGTGCTGTGTTGTCCCTATTCGGGCTCTGTCTTGACTCGGCCACCTCCAGTAAAAAAAAAAAAAAAAAAAAAAAAAAAAAAGTGGGTCTGAGCAAATAGATAGATAGATCTAAGGCATGTAGAAACTATGTGGATGGTCATAACTGAAGTCAGGTTATGAGTGTTAGCGAGTCAGGTCACAGAGATATGTAGCGTCTATGTTTGAAGAGCAATGGGTGAAGGTGGGTCTGTGGCATCAACAAGTTAGGTCACATATGGGTATTGAGTAAATGTTACGTTATTCTCTCTCTCTCTCTCTCTCTCTCTCTCTCTCTCTCTCTCTCTCATTCTTCAGTTCATACAGTTCCAAAGTCCTATATGCTACAGCCCAAATCTATCAAATTTATCCAATCTATCTATGGGCATGGAGTGAATATGAGGGATTTTGGATGAGATCAGGTGTTGGGTGCCAGGGAGCCAGGTCACAAGGGCAGGTAGTGGCTATCTGGAGTGTAATGCATGAAGTCAGGTCCCGGGCGTCAGCGAGTCAGGTGATGGAGGTAGAGGGCCGCGAGAGGTGTGTGGTGGGGCAGGGGGCCACGGTAGCTAAGGGGGGCCGGGCACAACAGAGGAGGGGGCGGGTGGTGCATGAGGCCGGGGTACGCGGAGAGGGGCGGGCTAGGGGGCTGTGTGGGGGTGTTCACATCACACCCGGGGTTCTGTTTCTTCCACTTGGTCCGCCGATTCTGGAACCAGATTTTTACTTGCGTCTCCGTCAGGTTAAGCGCCAGGGCCAGATTGAGCCGCTCGCACACACTGAGATATCGCGTCTGCTTGAATTTGTTTTCAAGGGACACGAGCTGCTCGTAGGAGAAGGCTGTGCGGGCTCTGCGAGGCTTGCCCCCACCGCTGCCCCCGCCCCCCGACCCGCCACCCCCTCTCCGGCCGCCCCCTGACGTACTGCCACCGTCGGTAGTCCCTCCTTGACCATCGCCCTCGTCACCGGAGTCTGAACACACTGTAGAAGGAAAAAAGGATTAGTTAAAGTCTGCCTCATATCATCTGACACTAAATCACAACATCCTTCCCTCAATTACTCCTATTACGAACATTTTGAAATTAAGTGTGTTGTTAATATTAAGAAAACTCGGTAATTAGATAAAGCTGAGACACAATATATTCTGATTATTCCATAAATTATAGAGAAATTAGTTGAGCAAGGGATTCAATTCGGTGTTCAATATAATAAGACAAGATAACTTTTTTGTCAAATCAGTAAATTACAGATTAAGGGGAGATCCTTCACTTTTTGTCATTTTGTTTTTATTTATTTATATTATTTTTCTAGTTTCCTCGCTAGACCTGCTGCAAAATCGAGCCCTTTGCATTATGTTCGAGAGATAAGGGTAACAACTCAACATAGGAGTGCGATAACCTGCAGAAGGCCAAGTTCCTCAACACTATCTGGTGCAACGTCTCGGAGGTCATTATGGTGTTTTGTTGTATTTTTATTGAAGTTTTTATTCGTTTTAGCCATTTTCGAACAATGTGTTTTTAGTATACCCGCTAGACTTGGAAAAACGCCTCTCCAAACCCCCTTCAAACTAAAAAAACGTCCCCCAGACCCCTTTCAAGCTAAATGTGTACATTTTTCGGTACAAAAATTTCCCGGCCAAAGGCCGGTTTCTCCCAAAGTGCGGGCTCGCTATCGCTTGCCCAGGAAAAATCGACACCTTATTAGGTTGAAGCATCATATAATCGCCAAACTAATGCGATGAAACGTCTTAAAATCTCCAAGCTAATGGAGTAAAACTGGGAGGTTCCAAATTGGCCCGCCCTTCACCTAATAGGGTTAAACCTGGCAGATACTTTAACCCCTACAGTACCGGTGACGTATTTTTGCATTATATTGTGGAAACTATAAGACGATTTTATTCAGATTAGGAAGGACCTGTAGCAATAAGAAGGCTTCAAACTATCTCAACCAACCCTTTTAACTACCACAGATCCTGCCTAAGCTCCATAATATCATATATATATATATATATACTGTATATAGCTAGAACGAATTTTAACACACGTCGATGGTACTCAAAGGGTTAACTAAAATGATATAATCGTACATAACTTAGAGACCCTGCCTGATCAACGGATACCTTATTTCTGTTATGCAATGAATTTTCACATCGTTTATAATCGCTTGCCACCCATAATACCCAATCTGTAATGTGCACTGTATTTACCTAAACGCATTAATGGGTCAGGGGTTATTTTGTGGGGTCTATTTATGTATATATTCATTCATGTTTTAGTTTCCTCCCTAGATTTCTGTCAAACTTTAAAAAAAAGTATTCCAGAATGGGTCTGCGTCGAAGTAGGAGAAGCCCTGGTCGAATTAGCACAGAGTAAATCAGTTCAGGTTCAAATTATGGAAGGGTCGAATTAGGATAAGCCCTGGTCGAATTAGCACAGAGTAAATAAGTTCAGGCTCGAATGAAGGAGGGGCGAACTACGATAAACCCTGGTCGAATTAGCACAATTAGGTCGAATTAGGTTCAGGTTCGAAACAAGGTAGGGTCGAAAAAAGCATAGGACTAAATGGGCTCAGGATTGAATTAGGGTAGGGAAGGCACTGCATAGAGTCAAATCAGTTCAGGAGCAAATCAGTGTCGAATCACCATCAGTACGAATCGGTATCATACGAGTCGAATCATCGGGTACACTACGTTGGTGGGGTAATACACGTGACGGTAACTGCTCGCTGTATGAGTCTCTTTATGGCCTCTATAACCATATCAATTTGCATACAGAAGCAGGTTGGCGAACACGGGATAATTCCGACACAAATTCGCCGCATATTTCAACTTTACTATTAGCAATACTCGCTCTGAACGTTAATTGTTGTGGGGGCTGTGCGTGTGTGTGTGTGTGTGTGTGTGTATGTGTGCTGTGTGTGTGTGTATGTGTGTGTGTGTGTGTGTACTCTGCTGTGTGTGTGTGCTCTGCTGTGTGTGTGTTTGTGTATGTGTGCTCTGCTGTGTGTGTGTGCTCTGTTGTGTGTGTGTGTGCTGTGTGTGTGTGTATGTGTGCTCTGCTGTATGTGTGTGCTCTGCTGTGTGTGTGCTCTGTTGTGTGTGTGATGTGCTGTGTGTGTGCTTGTTTGTGTGTGTGTGTTTGTGTAAGGGGTGTTTTTATGTAAAGTCTGTGTTTCTATGGTGTAAACTAACCTTAAAGTGTGAGTATGTTTCAATGTGGAGAGACGGTGTAGCATATCTGAATGAGTGATATTTGTATACGTTCAGTAGGTGAATACAGGCGTAGGTGTATTCATGTGTGTGTGTTTGTGTGAAAAAGGCTTATCAGTGTGTGTTTAAGTATCTGTGTGTCAATGTAAGGTTTTGATTGATCTTGTACCTCTCTTATCAGATGTTAATATTAAGTTATCTGATTATTAGCCAGACAGGCAAACACATTCCATGCATCAGGTATTAATATGGAAGAGCATGATGCAAATAGAACCCATGCAATAATGTATTTTTAACTGTAACTTTCACAACAAACACAGCAATTTTCTACCATGCATGGACCATTAATAAATTTACCAACTTTAATATCCAGTAATCTCTCTGATGATGTAAATGCTTAATTTCTGCTGAAAATGGTAAACCGTATTCTGTGAAGTGCTTTTGTTTGTCCTGAATGACTCTTTACATAGCCCCTGTGTATATTATATAAACTGGTTATATTACAATTAATTTTACAAACATTCTATTCACATGTACTTAAGGGGGGATGGTTCATTTTTTGGTCGATTTTTGTTCTCTCTATTTTTCGCTCTAGACCTCCATCAAACTTTAAAAAAATAACCCCAGGTCCCCCCTTCAAGATACTGTTGTACATTTTTCGGTAGAAACATTTCCCGGCCGAAGGCCGATTCCTCCTAAATTACAGGCTTGCTATCGCTCGCCATGAAAAAATCGAGACCTAAATGACACGAACAGTCTTAATATTGACAAAGAAAAGGGGCGAACAGTCTTAAAATCGCCAAACCAAAGGGGGCGAACGTCTTAGAATCTCAAAAGCAATAGGGCTAAACATGAGGGAGAAGGGGGACTAGAAAAACGACCCATCCCCCCCTTAAATATTCACAGTCTATAGGCTAGCCAACTATATACTGCATCGACAATTCTGCTGGTCCACTAAATCAATGAGAGTTAATGTTGGGTTGGAATCGCTCTTTAACTACAGCTATTATTGTTAAACAGTAACGCACTAATGATTATATCAGGCAGATACTGAACACAAGGCTGGGTGCTGTGTTGTGATGTGGGTGGGTGTGTTGTGTTGTGTTGTTGTGATGTGGGTTGTGATGTGCTGTTGTGTTGTGATGTGGGTTGTTGTGTTGTGTTGTGTTGTTGTAATGTGGGTTGTGTTGTGATGTGGGTTGTTGTGTTGTGTTGTGTTGTTGTAATGTGGGTTGTGTTGTGATGTGGGTTGTTGTGTTGTTTTGATGTGGGTTGGTGGGTTGTGATGTGCTGTTGTGATGTGGGTTGTTGTGTTGTTGTGATGTGGGTTGGTGGGTTGTGATGTGCTGTTGTGATGTGGGTTGTTGTGTTGTGATGTGGGTTGGTGGGTTGTGATGTGCTGTTGTGATGTGGGTTGTTGTGTTGTTGTGATGTGGTTTGTTGTGTTGTGTTGTGATGTGGGTTGTTGTGTTGTTGTGATGTGGATTGTTGTGTTGTGATGTGGGTTAGTGTGATGTGGGTTGTTGTGTTGTGATGTGGGTTAGTGTGATGTGGATTGTTGTGTTGTGATGTGGGTTAGTGTGATGTGGATTGTTGTGTTGTTGTGATGTGGTTTGTTGTGTTGTTGTGATGTGGTTTGTTGTGTTGTGTTGTGATGTGGGTTGTTGTGTTGTGATGTGGGTTAGTGTGATGTGGATTGTTGTGTTGTTGTGATGTGGTTTGTTGTGTTGTGATGTGGTTTGTTGTGTTGTGTTGTGATGTGGGTTGTTGTGTGGGTTGTTGTGTTGTGATGTGGGTTGGTGTGACGTGTTGTGTTGTAGTGTGTTGTGTGTGGTGATGAGTTGCAATGGGTTGTGTTGTGTGAGTTGTGTTGTATTGGGTTGTACTAGGGCTACTAATATTACTGCAGAATATGGTCTACAGTACATGTGTGGTGTGGATCAAACGTGTGTGTGTGTGTATGTGTGTGGAGAGAGAGAGAGAGATTCTTAACCCTCAGAGGATCATGGCGCATTTTGACAGTTTTGATTGGCTATCATTAGGCGATTTTATTCAGTTTTTGACTAAAAGCTATCTTAATCATCCTTCTGACTTCCACAATTATTCGTTCGTATTGTTAGTAATGGTGAGATGTTGTAGTCTATTCGCTGTAAGTGGGCGAGAAATCATGGCCTTTATCCTCTGTAGCTCAAAAAGGGCTAGAGCAAATTGGCTGTAAATTCCCACATCTATTCCTTGACTGACTAGTCCCAAATGGTAGAAATGTTAGCTCGATTACTCTGGTCGTTTTTTAGTTATAGGAGGTTAAAGGTCATGATTTATCGCCTACTTACAGCGTATACACTATAGTAAGGGCAGGGTGTTGGTAATGGTAGTTTTGTTACCCCTTCCGTTCGATGACGTCTTTTCACCCTGGAATATGGCTAACATTAGACGATTTTATGGAGCATAAGAAGAACCTATGCTATTCGGAGGGTTTAGTGAGATCGTCTATACCCCATTGATTCTTAAGGGGAGGTATTTAGTTTGTTCCCTAGACCTCCATCAACCTTAAAATTACACCCCCTTGAGTCCCTTTCAAGATAAATTTGTACATTTTTCGGTAGAAAAATGTCCCGGCCGAAGGCCGGTTCCTCTTAAATTACAGGCTCGCTATCGCTCGCCAGGATAAAATCGACACCTAAATGGCACGAAAGGTCTTAATATGGGATGAAAGTTCTTAAAATCGCTAAACTAATGGGGCAAACTTTTTATAATATCAAAAGCAATGGGGATAAACATGAAGGAGAAAGGGGTCAAGAAAAAAATCCCTCAAGTGGATATCTCCCCTTAAAGGTAGATTATAAGCTAAAACCAACCTTCTAATTGCAACCAGAACATGATGGTCATTACGTCATCGTGCTAAAAGGGCTGATAATGTGGTGATTAGACAACCCAACTATTACGTCATCGTGCTAAAGGGGCTGATAATGTGGTGATTAGACAACCCAACTATTACGTCATCGCGCTAAAGGGGCTGATAATGTGGTGATTAGACAACCCAACTATTACGTCATCGTGCTAAAGGGGCTGATAATGTGGTGATTAGACAACCCAACTATTACGTCATCGTGCTAAAGGGGCTGATAATGTGGTGATTAGACAACCCAACTATTACGTCATCGTGCTAAAGGGGCTGATAATGTGGTGATTAGACAACCCAATTATTACGTCATCGTGCTAAAGGGGCTGATAATGTGGTGATTAGACAACCCAACTATTACGTCATCGTGCTAAAGGGGCTGATAATGTGGTGATTAGACAACCCAACTATTACGTCATCGCGCTAAAGGGGCTGATAATGTGGTGATTAGACAACCCAACTATTACGTCATCGCGCTAAAGGGGCTGATAATGTGGTGATTAGACAACCCAACTATTACGTCATCGTGCTAAAGGGGCTGATAATGTGGTGATTAAACAACCCAACTATTTCGTCATCGTGCTAAAGGGGCTGATAATGTGGTGATTAGACAACCCAACTATTACGTCATCGTGCTAAAGGGGCTGATAATGTGGTGATTAGACAACCCAACTATTACGTCATCGTGCTAAAGGGGCTGATAATGTGGTGATTAGACAACCCAACTATTACGTCATCGTGCTAAAGGGGCTGATAATGTGGTGATTAGACAACCCAACTATTACGTCATCGCGCTAAAGGGGCTGATAATGTGGTGATTAGACAACCCAACTATTACGTCATCGCGCTAAAGGGGCTGATAATGTGGTGATTAGACAACCCAACTATTACGTCATCGCGCTAAAGGGGCTGATAATGTGGTGATTAGACAACCCAACTATTACGTCATCGCGCTAAAGGGGCTGATAATGTGGTGATTAGACAACCCAACTATTACGTCATCGTGCTAAAGGGGCTGATAATGTGGTGATTAGACAACCCAACTATTACGTCATCGCGCTAAAGGGGCTGATAATGTGGTGATTAGACAACCCAACTATTACGTCATCGCGCTAAAGGGGCTGATAATGTGGTGATTAGACAACCCAACTATTACGTCATCGTGCTAAAGGGGCTGATAATGTGGTGATTAGACAACCCAACTATTACGTCATCGTGCTAAAGGGGCTGATAATGTGGTGATTAGACAACCCAACTATTACGTCATCGTGCTAAAGGGGCTGATAATGTGGTGATTAGACAACCCAACTATTACGTCCTCGCGCTAAAGGGGCTGATAATGTGGTGATTAGACAATCCAACTATTACGTCATCGCGCTAAAGGGGCTGATAATGTGGTGATTAAACAACCCAACTATTACGTCATCGTGCTAAAGGGGCTGATAATGTGGTGATTAGACAACCCAACTATTACGTCATCGCGCTAAAGGGGCTGATAATGTGGTGATTAGACAACCCAACTATTACGTCATCGCGCTAAAGGGGCTGATAATGTGGTGATTAGACAATCCAACTATTACGTCATCGTGCTAAAGGGGCTGATAATGTGGTGATTAGACAACCCAACTATTACGTCATCGCGCTAAAGGGGCTGATAATGTGGTGATTAGACAACCCAACTATTATGTCATCGTGCTAAAGGGGCTGATAATATGGTGATTAGACAACCCAACTATTACGTCATCGCGCTAAAGGGGCTGATAATGTGGTGATTAGACAACCCAACTATTACGTCATCGCGCTAAAGGGGCTGATAATGTGGTGATTAGACAACCCAACTATTACGTCATCGCGCTAAAGGGGCTGATAATGTGGTGATTAGACAACCCAACTATTACGTCATCGCGCTAAAGGGGCTGATAATGTGGTGTTAGACAACCCAACTATTACGTCATCGCGCTAAAGGGGCTGATAATGTGGTGATTAGACAACCCAACTATTACGTCATCGTGCTAAAGGGGCTGATAATGTGGTGATTAGACAACCCAACTATTACGTCATCGTGCTAAAGGGGCTGATAATGTGGTGATTAGACAACCCAACTATTACGTCATCGCGCTAAAGGGGCTGATAATATGGTGATTAGACAACCCAACTATTACGTCATCGCGCTAAAGGGGCTGATAATGTGGTGATTAGACAACCCAACTATTACGTCATCGCGCTAAAGGGGCTGATAATGTGGTGATTAGACAACCCAACTATTACGTCATCGTGCTAAAGGGGCTGATAATATGGTGATTAGACAACCCAACTATTACGTCATCGCGCTAAAGGGGCTGATAATGTGGTGATTAGACAACCCAACTATTACGTCATCGCGCTAAAGGGGCTGATAATATGGTGATTAGACAACCCAACTATTACGTCATCGCGCTAAAGGGGCTGATAATGTGGTGATTAGACAACCCAACTATTACGTCATCGTGCTAAAGGGGCTGATAATATGGTGATTAGACAACCCAACTATTACGTCATCGCGCTAAAGGGGCTGATAATGTGGTGATTAGACAACCCAACTATTACGTCATCGCCCTAAAGGGGCTGATAATGTGGTGATTAGACAACCCAACTATTACGTCATCGCGCTAAAGGGGCTGATAATATGGTGATTAGACAACCCAACTATTACGTCATCGCGCTAAAGGGGCTGATA
>JBAKBP010020119.1:22500-43266 GCA_037953745.1 Lithodes maja
AAAATGAACATAACACGATCATAAGTGTAACAATGATAACGTAAACTGAACATAACACGATCATAAGTGTAACAATGATAACGTAAACTGAACATAACACGATCATAAGTGTAACAATGATAACGTAAACTGAACATAACACGATCATAAGTGTAACAATGATATAGTAAAATGAACATAACAAGCATAACTAAAGTGTAACAAACTGTGTGGGGGTAAACATAACAAGCATAACTAAAGTGTAACAAACTGTGTGGGGGTAAAAATGGCGCGCGGCCGGTTCGTTCCGACTGCTAATTCATCGCGCCACTTCGCCCGTAAAACACGCAACATTTATTTTATCATTCACGAATTTTAGAATGCCATTTATCGTTGAGTAAGCGAAGAGTTATATTAATCGGGGCACCAGCCGTGTTACATGAACCCTGTAACGTTTTGGGTGACGCGCTGACAACTGCCAATTAAACTCCCTAAAAAAAACGTCTATGTATTTACCGCTATAGGAATTGTATGTTTCTGTTTGATTTTAATAACATAAAGTTAAAGGAATACGGTCATATTAATTAACCCTTTCAGCACGATGATGTCTGTTTACCTCTGATTCTCGCTAAAACTAAACGATTGTATGCCGTTTTAAAAGGACCTGTGTCATTCATTGGCTTTATCGAGATTGTATTTACCCCTTTCAGTCCTAGAGGTAGATTATAAGGTAAAGAAAATCGTCTGTTGCTAGCCAGAATATAATGAAAATGACGTCAGAAGGGGTTAAACAAATTAAACTTTCTAAAGAAATGTCTCTATGTATTTCCCGCTATTTGAACTCTATGTGTCTGTGTGTGCGTCTATATTATCATGAAGTTGGTATAATACGAGGTTATTTTGTTCCCTTATATTTTATCGGCGACATCGATCTGGCCGCTTATGCATTAAGGGGAGGTATTTAGTTTGTTCCCTAGACCTCCATCAAGCTAAAAATTACACCCCCTTGAGTCCCTTTCAAGATATATTTGTACATTTTTCGGTAGAAAATTTCCCGGCCGAAGGCCGGTTCCTCTTAAATTACAGGCTCGCTATCGCTCGCCAGGATAAAATTGACACCTGAATGGCACGAAAGGTCTTAATATGGGGTGAAAGTCCTTAAAATCGCTAAACTAATGGGGCAAACGTTTTATAATATCAAAAGCAATGGGGCTAAACATGAGGGAGAAAGGGGTCAAGAAAAAAATCCCTCAAGTGGAGATCTCCCCTTAAAGGGAGATGGTTCACTTTTTGGTCGATTTGTCCATGTCTTTTATCATTTGTTCTAGTTTCCTCGCTAGACCTCCATCAAGCTTAGAAAAACACCCCCTAGACCCTCTTTCAAAATAAATTTGTACATTTTTCGATAGAAAGATTTTCCGGCCGAAGGCCGGTTCCTCTTAAAATTACAGGCTCGCTCTTGCTCGCCAGGAAAAGTTCGACACCTTAATGTCACGAAAGGTCTTATAATTGACAACGAAATTGGGTGAAAGGTCTTATAATCGCCAAACTAATGAGCCGAACTTCTTAAAATTTGAAAACTAATGGGGCAAAAATATGAGGAAGAAGTGGGACCAGAAAACCGGCCCATCTCCCCTTGAACGTACAGAAACACGATGATAAATTAATCTACCTTCAGTTAAGATAACGATAATGTATGTTAGTGTTATGTTAGTATGTATGTTAGTGTTATGTTAGTTTGTATGTTAGTGTTATGTTAGTATGTATGTTAGTGTTATGTTAGTATGTATGTAGTGTTATGTTAGTATGTATGTTAGTGTTATGTTAGTATGTATGTTAGTGTTATGTTAGTTTGTATGTTAGTGTTATGTTAGTTTGTATGTTAGTGTTATGTTAGTATGTATGTTAGTGTTATGTTAGTGTGTATGTTAGTGTTATGTTAGTGTGTATGTTAGGTTAGTATGTATGTTAGTGTTATGTTAGTGTGTATGTTAGTGTTATGTTAGTGTGTATGTTAGTGTTATGTTAGTGTGTATGTTAGTGTTATGTTAGTATGTATGTTAGTGTTATGTTAGTATGTATGTTAGTGTTATGTTAGTGTGTATGTTAGTGTTATGTTAGTATGTATGTTAGTGTTATGTTAGTATGTATGTTAGTGTTATGTTAGTATGTATGTTAGTGTTATGTTAGTATGTATGTTAGTGTTATGTTAGTATGTATGTTAGTGTTATGTTAGTATGTATGTTAGTGTTATGTTAGTATGTATGTTAGTGTTATGTTAGTATGTATGTTAGTGTTATGTTAGTATGTATATTAGTGTTATGTTAGTATGTATGTTAGTGTTATGTTAGTGTGTATGTTAGTGTTATGTTAGTATGTATGTTAGTGTTATGTTAGTGTGTATGTTAGTGTTATGTTAGTATGTATGTTAGTGTTATGTTAGTATGTATGTTAGTGTTATGTTAGTATGTATGTTAGTGTTATGTTAGTATGTATGTTAGTGTTATGTTAGTATGTATGTTAGTGTTATGTTAGTATGTATGTTAGTGTTATGTTAGTATGTATGTTAGTGTTATGTTAGTATGTATGTTAGTGTTATGTTAGTATGTATGTTAGTGTTATGTTAGTATGTATGTTAGTGTTATGTTAGTATGTATGTTAGTGTTATGTTAGTATGTATGTTAGTGTTATGTTAGTATGTATGTTAGTGTTATGTTAGTGTGTATGTTAGTGTTATGTTAGTATGTATGTTAGTGTTATGTTAGTATGTATGTTAGTGTTATGTTAGTATGTATGTTAGTGTTATGTTAGTATGTATGTTAGTGTTATGTTAGTATGTATGTTAGTGTTATGTTAGTATGTATGTTAGTGTTATGTTAGTATGTATGTTAGTGTTATGTTAGTATGTATGTTAGTGTTATGTTAGTGTGTATGTTAGTGTGATGTTAGTATGTCTGTTAGTGTTATGTTAGTGTGTATGTTAGTGTTATGTTAGTATGTATGTTAGTGTTATGTTAGTGTGTATGTTAGTGTGTATGTTAGTGTGTATGTTAGTGTTATGTTAGTATGTATGTTAGTGTTATGTTAGTGTTATGTTAGTGTGTATGTTAGTGTTATGTTAGTATGTATGTTAGTGTTATGTTAGTTAAAATACAAAGGAGTACAAAGGAAATCAAGCAACAACAGGTCTAGTGACCCTTCTAGGCTGCTTGTCCTCCAAAACACTGAGGATCAAGTGTCCAAACAGTGGTTTAGAGTGTGTAAGGGAACATTGGAAAGGGAACTACTGCCCTGGAACTAATGTCCGTGGCAGGACTAGGAAGTTAGTAGGGGACATATGGGTTAGTAACTGAGGGGAGGATAAAATAAAGTTATTCATTTACAAACGCAGTCAGTCGTGGGTTTGATGCGAGATATTTGTCTAGGCGGAGTTTAAATGAATCAACGGTGCTGCAGTCTATAACGTCTCGGGGAAGCCCATTCCACAAGTTGACAACTCGATTGAAGAAGAAATTCTTAGATTCGTGTGAGTTAAAAGATTTACCAATAATTTTGCAACCGTTTCCCCGCGTGTAATTAGATTGGTCGATAGTGAAGTACTTACTACAGTTCATATTGTCGATGCCTTTGATGATTTTGAACACTTGAATTAAGTCACCTCTTAATCTGCGCTGGGTTAAAGGAAATAGATTTAATTCTCTAAGACGCTCTTCGTATGGTTTGTTCTTTAGGCTAGGTATCATTTTGGGAACTCTACGTTGAACTCGTTCTAGCTTGTTTATGTCTTTTTGGTAATAAGGGCACCAGCATTGAACGCAGTATTCCAGAAGAGGGCGGACTAAGGAATTGTAAAGGGTTAGGATAACGTCTTTGGATTTATGCTCAAATGACCTGCCTATAAAGCCAATTATTTTGTTTGCCTTCTTAACAACTTCTGAACATTGTTGACTCGGTTTTAGGTTACTCGATATTGTTACTCCCAGATCGGTTTCTCTGTTTACATTCTTAAGCTGAGTGCCATTCATCGAATAGTTTGCTTTCTCATTTAGGTATCCAATATGTAGTACTTTACATTTATCCGCATTGAAACTCAATTGCCAAATTTGGGCCCAATGTGACAATTTATCTAGATTGTGTTGCATATCGTCAACTTGTTCTTTTGAGAGTACGCTATTTGCAATTTTTGTATCGTCAGCAAATTTTGAGATTGTACAGGTGAGACCCTCATCTATGTCGTTGATGTAAATTAGAAAGAGAATTGGTCCTAGTACCGATCCCTGGGGTACCCCGCTACTTACATTGGTCCATTTAGATGCCTTACCGTTTATGACTACTCTTTGCTTTCTGTCGCTGAGCCAATTTTCTATCCATTTCAACACACCGTCTTGTATTCCATGCGCTTTTAGTTTTAGCAGTAAACGTTCGTGGGGAACTTTGTCAAAGGCCTTTTGAAAATCAAGGTATACAATATGTACAGCTTTACTCTCATCGTAGAGGTTGAGGATATCGTGGAAGAAGTCTGAAATTTGTTAAACAGGAACGTTTTTTACGAAAGCCGTGTTGAGTATCTTTAAGTATGTTATTTTCCTCTAAGTGATTTACGAGTCTGTCTCTTATGACCGTTTCTAGCATTTTACATACAACTGAGGTTAAGCTAATTGGACGATAGTTACTGGGTAGGGATTTGCTGCCTTTTTTGAATATCGGTGTTACGTTGGCCATCTTCCACTGATCAGGCATAGTTCCAGACTGCAAGGATTTATTGAATAGTAATGTCAGTGGTTTGGAGAGCTCATCCTTAGCTTCCTTTAGAACTCTAGGCGAGATTGTATCAGGTCCAGGCGTTTTATTTACCTTGAGTTTATCTAAACAATTCAATACTTCTCTCTCTGTAACGGTGATATTGCTTAGAACATCTGAATTATTAATCTGAATCGGCGATGGTGAATGTATGTATGTAGTGTTATGTTAGTGTGTATGTTAGTGTTATGTTAGTATGTATGTTAGTGTTATGTTAGTATGTATGTTAGTGTTATGTTAGTATGTATGTTAGTGTTATGTTAGTATGTATGTTAGTGTTATGTTAGTATGTATGTTAGTGTTATGTTAGTATGTATGTTAGTGTTATGTTAGTATGTATGTTAGTGTTATGTTAGTATGTATGTTAGTGTTATGTTAGTATGTATGTTAGTGTTATGTTAGTGTGTATGTTAGTGTTATGTTAGTATGTATGTTAGTGTTATGTTAGTATGTATGTTAGTGTTATGTTAGTATGTATGTTAGTGTTATGTTAGTATGTATGTTAGTGTAATGTTAGTATGTATGTTAGTGTTATGTTAGTATGTATGTTAGTGTTATGTTAGTATGTATGTTAGTGTTATGTTAGTATGTATGTTAGTGTTATGTTAGTATGTATGTTAGTTTTATGTTAGTATGTATGTTAGTGTTATGTTAGTGTGTATGTTAGTGTTATGTTAGTATGTATGTTAGTGTTATGTTAGTATGTATGTTAGTGTTATGTTAGTATGTATGTTAGTGTTATGTTAGTATGTATGTTAGTGTTATGTTAGTATGTATGTTAGTGTTATGTTAGTTTGTATGTTAGTGTTATGTTAGTATGTATGTTAGTGTTATGTTATGTTAGTATGTATGTTAGTGTTATGTTAGTGTTATGTTAGTATGTATGTTAGTGTTATGTTAGTATGTATGTTAGTGTTATGTTAGTTTGTATGTTAGTGTTCTGTTAGTATGTATGTTAGTGTTATGTTAGTATGCATGTTAGTGTTATGTTAGTATGTATGTTAGTGTTATGTTAGTATGTATGTTAGTGTTATGTTAGTATGTATGTTAGTGTTATGTTAGTTTGTATGTTAGTGTTATGTTAGTTTGTATGTTAGTGTTATGTTAGTATGTATGTTAGTGTTATGTTAGTATGTATGTTAGTGTTATGTTAGTTTGTATGTTAGTGTTATGTTAGTATGTATGTTAGTGTTATGTTAGTTTGTATGTTAGTGTTATGTTAGTATGTATGTTAGTGTTATGTTAGTATGTATGTTAGTGTTATTTTAGTATGTATGTTAGTCTTTATGTTAGTGTGTATGTTAGTGTTATGTTAGTATGTATGTTAGTGTTATGTTAGTTTGTATGTTAGTGTTATGTTAGTATGTATGTTAGTGTTATGTTAGTGTGTATGTTAGTGTTATGTTAGTATGTATGTTAGTGTTATGTTAGTTTGTATGTTAGTGTTATGTTAGTATGTATGTTAGTGTTATGTTAGTATGTATGTTAGTGTTATGTTAGTTTGTATGTTAGTTTTTATGTTAGTTTGTATGTTAGTGTTATGTTAGTATGTATGTTAGTGTTATGTTAGTTTGTATGTTAGTCTTTATGTTAGTATGTATGTTAGTGTTATGTTAGTATGTATGTTAGTCTTTATGTCAGTGTGTATGTTAGTGTTATGTTAGTATGTATGTTAGTGTTATGTTAGTATGTATGTTAGTGTTATGTTATGTTAGTGTTATGTTAGTATGTATGTTAGTGTTATGTTAGTATGTATGTTAGTTTTATGTTAGTGTTATGTTAGTGTTATGTTAGTTTTATGTTAGTATGTATGTTAGTGTTATGTTAGTATGTATGTTAGTTTGTATGTTAGTGTTATGTTACTATGTATGTTAGTGTTATGTTAGTATGTATGTTAGTGTTATGTTAGTATGTATGTTAGTGTTATGTTAGTATGTATGTTAGTGTTATGTTAGTATGTATGTTAGTGTTATGTTAGTATGTATGTTAGTGTTGTTAGTATGTATGTTAGTGTTATGTTAGTATGTATGTTAGTTTTATGTTAGTATGTATGTTAGTGTTATGTTAGTATGTATGTTAGTGTTATGTTAGTATGTATGTTAGTGTTATGTTAGTATGTATGTTAGTGTTATGTTAGTATGTATGTTAGTGTTATGTTAGTATGTATGTTAGTGTTATGTTAGTATGTATGTTAGTTTTATGTTAGTATGTATGTTAGTTTTATGTTAGTATGTATGTTAGTGTTATGTTAGTGTTATGTTAGTATGTATGTTAGTGTTATGTTAGCATGTATGTTAGTGTTATGTTAGTATGTATGTTAGTGTTATGTTAGTATGTATGTTAGTTAGTTATTTTATGTTAGTATGTATGTTAGTTTTATGTTAGTATGTATGTTAGTGTTATGTTAGTATGTATGTTAGTTTTATGTTAGTATGTATGTTAGTTTTATGTTAGTATGTATGTTAGTGTTATGTTAGTATGTATGTTAGTGTTATGTTAGTATGTATGTTAGTGTTATGTTAGTATGTATCTTAGCTGTATTGGAGTCTAGCAGTATTGGAGTCTAGCTGTATTGGAGTCTAGCAGTATTGGAGTCTAGCAGTATTGGAGTCTAGTTGTATTGGAGTCTAGTTGTATTGGAGTCTAGTTGTATTGGAGTCTAGTTCTATTGGAGTCTAGTTGTATTGGAGTCTAGCAGTATTGGAGTCTAGTTGTATTGGAGTCTAGCTGTAGTAGTATTGGAGTCTAGCTGTATGGAGTCTAGCTTGTATTGGAGTCTAGCTGTATTGAGTCTAGTTGTATTGGAGTCTAGCTGTATTGAGTCTAGGCAGTATTGGAGTCTAGCTGTATTGAGTCTAGCTGTATTGGAGTCTAGCAGTAATGGAGTCTAGCTGTATTGGAGTCTAGCTGTATTGGAGTCTAGTATTGGAGTCTAGCTATTGGAGTCTAGCTGTATTGGAGTCTAGCTGTATTGAGTCTAGCTGTATTGGAGTCTGTTGAGTCTAGCTGTATTAGGAGTCTAGCTGTATTGGAGTCTAGCTGTATTGGAGTCTAGCTGTATTGGAGTCTAGCTGTATTGGAGTCTAGCTGTATTGGAGTCTAGCTGTATTGGAGTCTAGCAATATTGGAGTCTAGCTGTATTGGAGTCTAGCAGTATTGAGTCTAGCAGTATTGGAGTCTAGCTGTATTGGAGTCTAGCTGTATTGGAGTCTAGCAGTATTGAGTCTAGCAGTATTGGAGTCTAGCTGTATTGGAGTCTAGCAGTATTGGAGTCTAGCTGTATTGGAGTCTGCATATTGAGTCTAGCGTATTGGAGTCTAGCAGTATTGGAGTCTAGCTGTATGGAGTCTAGCTGTATTGGAGTCTACGTGTATTGAGTCTAGTCTGTATTGAGTCTAGCTGTATTGGAGTCTAGCTGTATTGGAGTCTAGCAGTATTGGAGTCTAGCTGTATTGGAGTCTAGCTGTATTGGAGTCTAGTTTTATTGGAGTCTAGTTGTATTGGAGTCTAACTGTATTGGAGTCTAGCAGTATTGGAGTCTACCTGTATTGGAGTCTAGCTGTATTGGAGTCTAGCTGTATTGGAGTTTAGCTGTATTGGAGTCTACCTGTATTGGAGTCTAGCTGTATTGGAGTCTAGCTGTATTGGAGTCTAGCTGTATTGGAGTCTACCTGTATTGGAGTCTAGCTGTATTGGTGTCTACCTGTATTGGAGTCTAGCTGTATTGGAGTCTAGCTGTATTGGAGTCTAGCTGTATTGGAGTCTAGCAGTATTGGAGTCTAGCTCTATTGGAGTCTAGCAGTATTGGAGTCTAGCAGTATTGGAGTCTAGCAGTATTGGAGTCTAGCAGTATTGGAGTCTAGCTGTATTGGAGTCTAGCAGTATTGGAGTCTAGCAGTATTGGAGTCTAGCTGTATTGGAGTCTAGCTGTATTGGAGTCTAGCAGTATTGGAGTCTAGCTGTATTGGAGTCTAGCAGTATTGGAGTCTAGCAGTATTGGAGTCCAGCAGTATTGGAGTCCAGCAGTATTGGAGTCTAGCAGTATTGGAGTCTAGCAGTATTGGAGTCTAGCAGTATTGGAGTCTAGTTGTATTGGAGTCTAGTTGTATTGGAGTCTAGTTGTATTGGAGTCTAGTTGTATTGGAGTCTAGTTGTATTGGAGTCTAGCTGTATTGGAGTCTAGTTGTATTGGAGTCTAGCAGTATTGGAGTCTAGCAGTATTGGAGTCTAGTTGTATTGGAGTCTAGTTGTATTGGAGTCTAGTTGTATTGGAGTCTAGTTGTATTGGAGTCTAGTTGTATTGGAGTCTAGTTGTATTGGAGTCTAGCTGTATTGGAGTCTAGTTGTATTGGAGTCTAGCAGTATTGGAGTCTAGTTGTATTGGAGTCTAGCTGTATTGGAGTCTAGTTGTATTGGAGTCTAGCTGTATTGGAGTCTAGTTGTATTGGAGTCTAGTTGTATTGGAGTCTAGCAGTATTGGAGTCTAGCTGTATTGGAGTCTAGTTGTATTGGAGTCTAGTTGTATTGGAGTCTAGTTGTATTGGAGTCTAGTTGTATTGGAGTCTTGCTGTATTGGAGTCTAGCAGTATTGGAGTCTAGCTGTATTGGAGTCTAGCAGTATTGGAGTCTAGCTGTATTGGAGTCTAGCTGTATTGGAGTCTAGCTGTATTGGAGTCTAGCAGTATTGGAGTCTAGCTGTATTGGAGTCTAGCTGTATTGGAGTCTAGCAGTATTGGAGTCTAGCTGTATTGGAGTCTAGCTGTATTGGAGTCTAGCTGTATTGGAGTCTAGCTGTATTGGAGTCTAGCTGTATTGGAGTCTAGCTGTATTGGAGTCTAGCTGTATTGGAGTCTAGCTGTATTGGAGTCTAGCTGTATTGGAGTCTAGCTGTATTGGAGTCTAGCTGTATTGGAATCTAGCTGTATTGGAGTCTAGCTGTATTGGAGTCTACCTGTATTGGAGTCTAGCTGTATTGGTGTCTACCTGTATTGGAGTCTAGCTGTATTGGAGTCTAGCTGTATTGGAGTCTAGCTGTATTGGAGTCTAGCTGTATTGGAGTCTAGCTGTATTGGAGTCTAGCAGTATTGGAGTCTAGCTCTATTGGAGTCTAGCAGTATTGGAGTCTAGCAGTATTGGAGTCTAGCAGTATTGGAGTCTAGCTGTATTGGAGTCTAGCAGTATTGGAGTCTAGCAGTATTGGAGTCTAGCTGTATTGGAGTCTAGCAGTATTGGAGTCTAGCAGTATTGGAGTCTAGCAGTATTGGAGTCTAGCAGTATTGGAGTCCAGCAGTATTGGAGTCTAGCAGTATTGGAGTCTAGCTGTATTGGAGTCTAGCAGTATTGGAGTCTAGCAGTATTGGAGTCTAGTTGTATTGGAGTCTAGTTGTATTGGAGTCTAGTTGTATTGGAGTCTAGTTGTATTGGAGTCTAGTTGTATTGGAGTCTAGCTGTATTGGAGTCTAGCAGTATTGGAGTCTAGCAGTATTGGAGTCTAGTTGTATTGGAGTCTAGTTGTATTGGAGTCTAGTTGTATTGGAGTCTAGTTGTATTGGAGTCTAGTTGTATTGGAGTCTAGTTGTATTGGAGTCTAGTTGTATTGGAGTCTAGCTGTATTGGAGTCTAGTTGTATTGGAGTCTAGCAGTATTGGAGTCTAGCTGTATTGGAGTCTAGCTGTATTGGAGTCTAGTTGTATTGGAGTCTAGCTGTATTGGAGTCTAGTTGTATTGGAGTCTAGTTGTATTGGAGTCTAGCAGTATTGGAGTCTAGCTGTATTGGAGTCTAGTTGTATTGGAGTCTAGTTGTATTGGAGTCTAGTTGTATTGGAGTCTAGTTGTATTGGAGTCTAGCTGTATTGGAGTCTAGCTGTATTGGAGTCTAGCAGTATTGGAGTCTAGCTGTATTGGAGTCTAGCTGTATTGGAGTCTAGCTGTATTGGAGTCTAGCAGTATTGGAGTCTAGCAGTATTGGAGTCTAGCTGTATTGGAGTCTAGCAGTATTGGAGTCTAGCTGTATTGGAGTCTAGCTGTATTGGAGTCTAGCTGTATTGGAGTCTAGCTGTATTGGAGTCTAGCTGTATTGGAGTCTAGCAGTATTGGAGTCTAGCAGTATTGGAGTCTAGCAGTATTGGAGTCTAGCTGTATTGGAGTCTAGCTGTATTGGAGTCTAGCTGTATTGGAGTCTAGCAGTATTGGAGTCTAGCAGTATTGGAGTCTAGCTGTATTGGAGTCTAGCTGTATTGGAGTCTAGCAGTATTGGAGTCTAGCTGTATTGGAGTCTAGCTGTATTGGAGTCTAGCTGTATTGGAGTCTAGTTGTATTGGAGTCTAGCTGTATTGGAGTCTAGCTGTATTGGAGTCTAGCAGTATTGGAGTCTAGCTGTATTGGAGTCTAGCTGTATTGGAGTCTAGCTGTATTGGAGTCTAGCAGTATTGGAGTCAAGCTGTATTGGAGTCTAGCTGTATTGGAGTCTAGCTGTAATGGAGTCTAGCTGTATTGGAGTCTAACAGTATTGGAGTCTAGCTGTATTGGAGTCTAGCAGTATTGGAGTCTAGCTGTATTGGAGTCTAGCTGTATTGGAGTCTAGCTGTATTGGAGTCTAGCTGTATTGGAGTCTAGCTGTATTGGAGTCTAGCTGTATTGGAGTCTAGCTGTATTGGAGTCTAGCTGTATTGGAGTCTAGCTGTATTGGAGTCTAGCTATATTGGAGTCTAGCTGTATTGGAGTCTAGCTGTATTGGAGTCTAGCAGTATTGGAGTCTAGCAGTATTGGAGTCTAGCAGTATTGGAGTCTAGCTGTACTGGAGTCTACCTGTATTGGAGTCTACCTGTATTGGAGTCTAGCTGTATTGGAGTCTAGCTGTATTGGAGTCTAGCTGTATTGGAGTCTAGCTGTATTGGAGTCTAGCTGTATTGGAGTCTAGCTGTATTGGAGTCTAGCTGTATTGGAGTCTAGCTGTATTGGAGTCTACCTGTATTGGAGTCTACCTGTATTGGAGTCTAGCAGTATTGGAGTCTAGCAGTATTGGAGTCTAGCTGTATTGGAGTCTACCTGTATTGGAGTCTAGCTGTATTGGAGTCTAGCTGTATTGGAGTCTAGCTGTATTGGAGTCTAGCTGTATTGGAGTCTACCTGTATTGGAGTCTAGCTGTATTGGAGTCTAGCTGTATTGGAGTCTAGCAGTATTGGAGTCTACCTGTATTGGAGTCTACCTGTATTGGAGTCTAGCTGTATTGGAGTCTACCTGTATTGGAGTCTAGCAGTATTGGAGTCTACCTGTATTGGAGTCTACCTGTATTGGAGTCTAGCAGTATTGGAGTCTACCTGTATTGGAGTCTAGCTGTATTGGAGTCTAGCTGTATTGGAGTCTAGCTGTATTGGAGTCTAGCAGTATTGGAGTCTAGCTGTATTGGAGTCTACCTGTATTGGAGTCTAGCTGTATTGGAGTCTAGCTGTATTGGAGTCTAGCAGTATTGGAGTCTAGCTGTATTGGAGTCTAGCAGTATTGGAGTCTAGCTGTATTGGAGTCTACCTGTATTGGAGTCTAACAGTATTGGAGTCTAGCTGTATTGGAGTCTAGCAGTATTGGAGTCTAGCAGTATTGGAGTCTAGCAGTATTGGAGTCTACCTGTATTGGAGTCTAGCAGTATTGGAGTCTAGCAGTATTGGAGTCTACCTGTATTGGAGTCTAGCTGTATTGGAGTCTAGCTGTATTGGAGTCTAGCTGTATTGGAGTCTAGCTGTATTGGAGTCTAGCTGTATTGGAGTCTAGCTGTATTGGAGTCTACCTGTATTGGAGTCTACCTGTATTGGAGTCTAGCTGTATTGGAGTCTAGCTGTATTGGAGTCTACCTGTATTGGAGTCTAGCTGTATTGGAGTCTAGCAGTATTGGAGTCTAGCAGTATTGGAGTCTAGCTGTATTGGAGTCTACCTGTATTGGAGTCTAGCTGTATTGGAGTCTAGCTGTATTGGAGTCTAGCAGTATTGGAGTCTAGCTGTATTGGAGTCTACCTGTATTGGAGTCTAACAGTATTGGAGTCTAGCTGTATTGGAGTCTAGCAGTATTGGAGTCTAGCAGTATTGGAGTCTAGCAGTATTGGAGTCTACCTGTATTGGAGTCTAGCAGTATTGGAGTCTAGCAGTATTGGAGTCTAGCTGTATTGGAGTCTACCTGTATTGGAGTCTACCTGTATTGGAGTCTAGCAGTATTGGAGTCTAGCTGTATTGGAGTCTAGCAGTATTGGAGTCTAGCTGTATTGGAGTCTAGCTGTATTGGAGTCTACCTGTATTGGAGTCTAGCTGTATTGGAGTCTAGCTGTATTGGAGTCTAGCTGTATTGGAGTCTAGCAGTATTGGAATCTAGCAGTATTGGAGTCTAGCAGTATTGGAGTCTAGCTGTATTGGAGTCTAGCAGTATTGGAGTCTAGCTGTATTGGAGTCTAGCTGTATTGGAGTCTAGCAATATTGGAGTCTAGCTGTATTGGAGTCTAGCTGTATTGGAGTCTAGCTGTATTGGAGTCTAGCTGTATTGGAGTCTAGCTGTATTGGAGTCTAGCTGTATTGGAGTCTAGCAGTATTGGAGTCTAGCAGTATTGGAGTCTAGCTGTATTGGAGTCTAGCTGTATTGGAGTCTACCTGTATTGGAGTCTAACAGTATTGGAGTCTAGCTGTATTGGAGTCTAGCAGTATTGGAGTCTAGCAGTATTGGAGTCTAGCAGTATTGGAGTCTACCTGTATTGGAGTCTAGCAGTATTGGAGTCTAGCAGTATTGGAGTCTACCTGTATTGGAGTCTAGCAGTATTGGAGTCTAGCAGTATTGGAGTCTAGCTGTATTGGAGTCTAGCAGTATTGGAGTCTAGCTGTATTGGAGTCTAGCTGTATTGGAGTCTAGCAGTATTGGAGTCTAGCAGTATTGGAGTCTAGCAGTATTGGAGTCTAGCAGTATTGGAGTCTAGCAGTATTGGAGTCTAGCTGTATTGGAGTCTAGCTGTATTGGAGTCTACCTGTATTGGAGTCTACCTGTATTGGAGTCTAGCTGTATTGGAGTCTAGCTGTATTGGAGTCTAGCTGTATTGGAGTCTAGCAGTATTGGAGTCTAGCAGTATTGGAGTCTAGCAGTATTGGAGTCTAGCTGTATTGGAGTCTAGCAGTATTGGAGTCTAGCTGTATTGGAGTCTAGCTGTATTGGAGTCTGAATTACGTCTTTTAATAGTAACTAAACTAATGTTAAAAGAATGGCACTGGTACTGATTACGTTAAGGTGGGATGGGCGTATATATGTGTTGATTTATATATATATATATATATTTATTATATTTTTTAGTTTCCTTTCTAGACTTCCATCAAGATCTGTTATATTCGGTTTAGGAAGGATCTCTAGCTATTATAAAGCTCCGATCTATCTCACTTAACCAGTTTTACTACCACAGATCCTTCTTAAACCGCACACAATCGTCAAATGTACCTAGAATAATGTTCAAAATACGTCGCCGGTGCAGCTAACTTTCACACACACACATATATATATATATATATATAATGTTTTTTTTTTTTTTTTTTTTCGGCATCAAGGTACCATCATCAGGGTATACAGACTTGTTCTTGAAAATATGCAAAATGAGTATTTATAATATAAGTCAAAATATGGATCAAATTTACTAACTGAGGCCTGGTCCTGTATAGAGTGAGGTTTGGCATCCTCTACCCAACCTTATCCGTTTCTGTCTGTCTCTTTCCCTGTACTACTTTTCCTACTTCGGGGGCGGGTGGCTAGGAATCCTCCTCCTCTTGTAAAATTCACCTACAAGATGAGACAGAGAAAGGGGCGAGGGAACGCGAAAGTGGTCCCGAACCCTATGAATTAGAACTTTAAATGTTGTTTCAGCTCGGGTTCTGTCTCGAATCGGTTACCCCCAGCTAAGGGGTGGCTGAGTACACGTAGATACATCGTTTAACCTTTAGCTAAAAATAACTAGTTAAATAATTAGCTCCCAATAATTTTGACTAGTTATTTTGAATTATGTTTAGATGGTATTAAATTAGATCCATTTTCTTTCTTGTAATATAAGTACTTATGTTGTATATTTCCAGGATCAAGTATAAATACCTTGATGATAATTATGCACCTTGTTGATGCTAAAATGTCTTCTCAATAAAGATGGCATATAGCGCAGCTTTAGTCTTATTCTTCTTCATATTATGAAAGCCGCGGTGCTCCCGGCCACCTACTGATATCTTAACTATTATATATATATATATATATATATATATATATATATATATATATATATATATATATATATATTTTTTTTTTTTTTTTTTTTTTTTTTTTTTTTTTTTCTATATTCCAACTACTCCCTCTCGGGCATAGGCTGAGAGCCTGTACATTCCACCGCTCAACACGGTGAAGCCCGTGAGGTCTTGTTCCAGTCTGGGGAGTGAGACATGCGAAGCATCCATCATGGCTCGAAGCAGCTCCATCTCTGAAGCGGCTGGTTGCTTCGCTCAAGTGCTTCACCGTCTCACCCTCCAGACTCAGACCCTCACTCTCAGAACGCCACCTATTGAGCAGTGAACTCACTAGGCATTGTCCCCCTGTAACATATTTTGAATATGGGAATATTCATACAGTGTTATTTAATCAGGGAACAATGAGGGTATTTTTTTGGCATTTCGGTGGGCTTTGTGGTAATGCACCGATACTAGGTACAGCATATATATATATATATATATATATATATATATAGATATATATATATTGTTGTCTGTCAGAAAGCAAAATATAGAACGGACAATCTTATTTTAAATGCTTTAAATGTTTAAAATAACTACACTGATTATATTAATTATAAAGTAACCTATAGAAACAGCAATTATAAAGTAACCTATAAAAGCAATACATTTATAGTAATTATACATTGAAATACAACACTAATTATAAAGTAACTTAGAAACAACAATTAAATACAATAGTAGCTATTAATTAAAATACAACACTAATTATAAAGTAACCTATAGAAGCACCAATGATAAAGTAACTAAAAATCAAACTACTGCAAACATTATATATATATATATATATATATATATAAATAGCAACATTTATATCGACAAAAGCAATAGTTATTTAACCCTTTGAAAATTATGCCGCATTTTAAGACTTTATCCTGGCAATCATGGGACGATTTTAAACAGCTGAAAAAGGACCTGTAAAAATTAAAAGGGTGCAGACTATCTCGATTAGCCTTCTGACTTCCATATCCCCTTCTTAACCCTTTCACGCTTATGACGCGATTTTGAGCCTAATAGGGATACTTTAAAGCCTTTGTTACCATCAGGGGTATTTAGAAACCTTTAGTTTAGTTACTTCAACCTCTGCAGTTGTCTTTGAGTTAGCTGTGGGCAGAACACTTATTTTGGAGAGGTAATTATAAGAGTGAGAGAACTCTATTTCTTATTGCTAATCTGGCAACCTCTGCGTCATAAACGCGTGAAAGGGTTAATCTGAATAAAATCGTTTAGTAATAACCAAAAAACAGACGCGTCATCGTATCTCGAAATGGTTAACCCCTACAGTACCAGTGACGTCATTTGCATTATATTCTGACAACTATTATTCAGCTTAGGAAAGACGTCTACCAATTTAAGGGGAGATCTCCACTTGAGGGATTTTTTTCTTGACCCCTTTCTCCCTCATGCTTAGCCCCATTGTTTTTCTAATTTTAAGACATTAGCCCCATTATTTTGACGATTTTAAGGACTTTCAACCCATTTCTGTCAATTTTAAGACCTTTCGTGCCATTTAGGTGTCGATTTTATCCTGGCGAGCGATAGCGAGCCTGTAATTTAAGAGGAACCGGCTTTCAGCCGGGACATTTTTCTACCGAAAAATGTACAAATTTATCTTGAAAGGGAGTCAAGGGGGTGTAATTTCAAGCTTGATGGAAGTTTGAAACACACTAAAAACCCTCCCCTTAAAGGTCACAGGCTACCTACAGTAGATTCATCCGTATAGCTACCATATATCCTTCCTATGCTTCGTTAAGGGGAGGTTTTTAGTTTGTTTCCTACTCCTCCAGCAATCTTAAAATGTCACCCCTTTGACCCCCTTTCAAGATAAATTTGTACATTTTTCGGTAGAAAAATGTCCCGGCCGAAGGCCGATTACTCTTAAATTACAGGCTCGCTATCGCTCGCCAGGATAAAATCGACACCTAAATGGCACGAAAAGTCTTAAAATTGACAGAATGGGGCGGAAATTCTTAAAAATTACCAAACTAATGGGGCAAACGTCTTAAAATCTCAAAAGCAATGGGGCTAGACATGAGGGAGAAAGGGGTCAAGAAAAAAGTCCCTCAAATGGAAATCTCCCCTTAAATCGTCTAGAAATAGCTGAAATAAGTATGACGTCGCCGATATACTAAGGGCTAAAGTTGACTAAATGACATTCACACGACCCCCTTATCCCGGCAATATTTTTGAGCAATTCGGGTCTGGCATTATCTGATGTATGTTTTTTAACCCTCTCACGTTCTTGACGCAATTTTGAGCCTATTAGGGATACTTTAAAGCCTTTGTTACCATCAGGGGTATTTAGAAACCTTTAGTTTAGTTACTTCAACCTCTGCAGTTGTCTTTGAGTTAGCTGTGGGCAGAAAACTAATTTTGGAGAGGTAATTATAAGAGTGAGAGAACTCTATTTCTTATTGCTAATCTGGCAACCTCTGCGTCATATGGTCGTGAGAGGGTTAAAGACGTCAGCCATTTAACCCTTTTCAAGATACGATGACGCATTTCGTTTTTGTGTTTCTGGCTAATATTAGACGATTTTATTCAGATTAGTAAGGGTCTATGGAAGTCAGAGGGTTAATTGAGATAGTGTGTACCCTTATAGTTCCCCCAGATTCATGTATTCATATATTATTTTAGTTTCCTCCCTAGACCTCCATCAAGCTTAGAAAACACACCTCCTAGACCCCCTTCAAGATATATTTGTACATTTTTCGGTAGAAAAATGTCCCGGCCAAAGGCCGATTCCTCCTAAAATTACAGGCTCGCTATCGCTCGCCTGGAAAAAAATCAACACTTAAATGGGACGATGGGTCCTAATATTGACAAAGAAATGGGGTAAAAGGTCATAAAAACCCCAAAATAATGGAACCAACGGGGCTAAACATTAGGGAGAAGGGTGACCAGAAAAACTAGTCTGTCTCCCCTCAACCCCTTCAGACTCATTATGACGCAGAGGTTGCTTAAACTGTATCTAAATCGTCTCAAGATAGCCATAATAACCGTCAAAATGCGTCATAATCTTCAAAGGGTTAAATACAAGTAGCCAACACTAATATGAAGCCGAAGCGCCCTGAAAAATTGCCAGGATAAAATTGCCGATGGTGAATATTGCCGAAAAAGGCCCGTGTGTGACTCCGCCTATTATTTACAAACAAAAGCCATAAGGGAAGTGAGCGATAAATTAAAAAAAAAAAAAAAAAATACTGGATGAATCGGATCCTACATTTTGTAATTAACCCCTTGAGGATTATGACTCAATTTTTGACGGTATGTTCTGGCTATCATTAGACAATTTTATACAGCTTAGGAAGGATCTGTAGGCATCAGCAGCGTACAGACTATCTCAATTAACTCTCTAACTTCATATTATACCCTTCTAATCTGTACAAAATCTTCTAATACTAGCCGGAATAAACTGTTGAAAATGCATCATAATCTGTAAAGGGTTAAATTGGAATAGGATACACTAAATTAGAACATATATGAATAGATCAGAATAGATCAGAATAAATTATAATACAATCGATCCCATCAGAATAGGTTAGATTAGCTTTGATATGGGTGGAATAGGATAGGTTAATCTTGGTTAATCTATTTGAGGTTAAGGGGAGGTTTTTAGTTCGTTCCCTAGAATTCCATCAAGCTTAAAATTACACCCCCTAGACCCCCTTTCAAGATAAATTTCTTAATTTTTCGGTAGAAAAAATACCCGGCCAAAGGCCGGTTCCTCTTAAATTACAGGCTCGCTATCGCTCGCCAGGATAAAATCGACACGAAAGGTCTTAAAATTGACAGAAATGGGACAAAAGTTCTTAAAATCACCAAACTAATGGGGCGAACGTCTTAAAATCTCAAAAGCAATGGAGCTAAACGTGAGGGAGAAAGGTGTCCAGAAAAAAAAAATCACTCAAGTGGAAATCTCCCCTTAAATAGGATTGTAATGACCAGGTGTTTGATGAGTTGATACCGTATAATTATAACACGATTGAGTTTGGGTGGGTTGAGAGGAGTACAAAGGAAATCAAGCAACAACAGATCTAGTGACCCTTCCAGGTTGCTTGTCCTCCAAAACACTGAGGATCAAGTGTCCAAACAGTGGTTTAGAGTGGGTAAGGGAACATTGGAAAGGGAATTACTGCCCTGGAACTAATGTCCGTGGCAGGAGATTGTTTATATATGCATGTAGGCCTACAGTCGCGCTAATAAGTGATGTCTCGGCACCAAGTATGGTTTGATCAATAATTGGTATCGGTAATATCTAAGCTTCATTTGTTCATATCGAGTGTAAAAATATACAAGCATGTTCCTACACTTACCCACCCTATTCAACATCTGACAGACATTAATACAGCACAGAGGAAGCCAAATGTAATGATAGCTGGGACATGACTTATTAGCGCCACTGTATATATATTTTATCCTCCGTCGACCTTCATCAAGCTTTAAAAACACCCTCAAGACCCAAGTTCGATTTATATTTGTAAATATTACGGTAGAAATATGTCCCGGCCGAACGCCGGTTCCTCTTAAATAACAAGCTCGCTATCGCTCGCCATAAGAAAATCAACACCTAGATGGCACGAAAGGTATTACAATTGACGAAGGAATGGGGCGAAAGGTCGTAAAATCGCCAAAGTAATGGGGCGAACATCTTAGAATCTCAAGACTAATGTGCTAAACATAAGGAAGACGGGAATCCAGAAAATAATACATAAGTTAGGTTGAATCAGTCATTAATTTTGTTTGCAACAGTGTACTTTGTGAGGTGAGAATAGTATATCCCTTTCAGTACCATTTAGCGGTTTTGTGTAGCTAAGGTAGAGTGACATGAGCGTATTTTCCGTCAAATTTCGATGAGCAAGTTATTACTGTAATATTTTAAGGCTCTCACATTGGCGGAAACTAGACTGAAGGTATATTACGATAGGTGTGTGGTTACCGATAAAACCTAAAATTTGAAGATGCCAGACTGCAGTTGCCCGTACAAATTGACGAAAAAACAGCTCGTGTGACACCGGCTTAAGGGAAGACCAGTGTCAATCAGAAAATGCAGATGATTATTTTTTTTACCCCTTTGGATTCCGGGAGGTCGTTTCTCAAGCTGAATATAAGCAATTAATCACCTAATATAAGCAATTAATCACCTAATATAAGCAATTAACCACCTAATATAAGCAATTAACCACCTAATATAAGCAATTAACCACCTAATATAAGCAATTAATCACCTAATATTAACCAGAACAAATTAAAACGATGCACACGTATTGATGGTGTTAAATTGACGGGGTTAGAGGGGTTGACATAGAACTGGAGTAATTTGGGGTAATTTAAGTTAGGTTAGGAGAGGTTAGATCGATCAATGTTATTCTGTTCTAGGTTATTAATGGGTTATTAGAATTTTAGATTACTTTAGTTAGACAGGTGGGATTAAATTACATAAAAACTAATAATGATTTAATTGAGAAATTAGTGTAGATTATTTCATAATAATTAAAGGTAACGAAAAACATAGACTAATAATTATGGAGTAACAATACAAAAATATATTGTTTATTAATTTCACCACAACACCAAACACCTCCAACGAAATTAATGAAAGCACACCAAGGCGGTAATATAGATCAATTATTAATAGATATAATATTAAACCCACCTGATATATCGGGGGTCCAGGATGTCCAGCACGGAGAAGGGCGT
>JBAKBP010020120.1:0-43262 GCA_037953745.1 Lithodes maja
CATTCTCTCGCTTTCCATACGTTCCATATGGCCGAACCATCTCAAGTTGTTCCTTTTCACACTTTCCAGCACATCTACCTCCACACCACACCTCCTTCTTACTTCCTCATTAGTCTGTCTATCCCTCCATGTAATTCCGCACGCACTCCGTAAGTAATTCATTTCCACTGCTCTCACTCTTGGTCTGAGTCTCTCAACCAACGTCCATGCTTCGCTTCCGTAAGTCAGTGTCGGGATTACCACACTGTCATGCAAGGACTTCTTCACTTCCATACTGACCACCCTATTTCTTGTTACTGCTTTTAGCGTTCCTACAACCCTCTTCCCCTGTTGTACCCTCTCCCGCACCTCTTCATCCATAGTCCCATCTTTACTCAACACACTGCCCAGATACTTAAAAGAGTTGACGATCTCCATAGCCTGACCGTTCAGCTTCACCTCACACTCTGTGACTTCACCCCTTTCGAAGACCATAACCTTGCTCTTCCCCGTATTTACCTTCAAATTCCGTTTTTCGCACACTGTTCCAAACTCATTTACCAGACCCTGCAACTCCCATTCATTATCACTCATCAGAACTGTATCATCCGCAAACAGCAGTATAGGTAGCTTCCACTCAATTCCCTCCCTTTTCAGCGATACACCAACATCCACTGCTCTTGATAGTATTTCTTTCATAACTCCATCCATATATACAGTAAACAACCACGGGGACATCACACACCCCTGTTTCAAACCAACATTCAGGTCAAAGAACTCGCTCTGCTCACTCTCCACACGTACTGCCGCCTAATCTAATATATAATAATAGTAAAGACAAAAGAAAACTTGATTAAACTTTATACCATGGAAAATTTATTGAAGTCGGTAGATCTAGCGGCCACTTGGTGTACCAGTCACACGTCCGCCATTCGCTTGAAAACTTGTATTGTGAAGTCGTCTACCTGGACCTTTTTGTATCGCATTCATAAAATACTAGTGGTGACAGGGTGAGGGAAGCAATTGCAAGAATTGATGACGGTGACTGTGCGCCGGGTGCGGAGACGCAGTAACCTAACTGCGTTCGCCTCGGAACCAACAATCAACCAAACTGTTACCACACAAACCTCTTTATCAATAAATATAAGGTAAAAATAAAACTCTTTCATTATTCATTTTATCTATTTTAACATATTATATATATTGCATGTGATTGTGGGGGGCAAATGTGAAAATTGACAGATTTGATGTAGGTTAATCGGCAAGTGGCTGGAACCGATTGTATTTTTTCCCATAAGAAGTTAACTTCGCATCTCGATATTTCGAATCTCGATCGGTATTTGTGGGAACCAATTATGATCGAGATTGGAGATTCCACTGTACAGTACTCTTATATTTGGACACATGTCACAGTTTTCGTTTTGGTCTTCCTAATAGTTTCTCGCGGTTTAGCGTGATGAGCTTATGTAGGTCCCTCCACCGGTCGTGATATTCTAGGCACTTACGTCATTGACGTAAGGAGCCACCAATAAATTACGGTTTTGACAACCCGTAAGGGAAGGAAGGAAAAACTACTATTTATTGGTGGCTCCTGGAGTCAATGACGAAGAGTGCCCTCCCACCATCCCCTTCCCATACACATGCTCAACTTGATATTACATTAGAGAAGGTTGCTGGGAGGAACAGCCAACTAGCAGGTGTATGGGAAACAGAGGTAGACCGTGAGCGCGCGTCGGCGCGGTGTTCAAACTGTGCTAATTCTTTTCTTTTTATTTCCTACTTTTCAGTGGCTCCAACCCAATGACGTACCGTAGGAATGATTAATGGGTACCCCCTATGATGATCTTGGTTCTCGACCACCGTGATCCAGGTTAACCCGGGCTCAGAGGAGCCCGGAACGAGGCCATATTAACATAGGCACTTACGTCATTGACTCCAGGAGCCACCAATAAATAGTAGTTTTTCCTTCCTTCCCTTACGGGTTGTCAAAACTGTATTATATTAATTTGAACATTAACTTTTGATCGATTTCAAGTTTTATGTTTTGATTAACTTGCTCATGTAGTAATGTCCACCCTATGTGCTGGATTGTGTTCTTGTATTTATAAATAATTATTATTTTGCTTAAGCATTGTTTCCACAGCGATTTTGATCAGTTTGTCTTTTTACTGTGTTTGTCCAAGTTTGTTTATTTTGCAAGTTTTACATTATAATTCCACATAGCGATTTTGATTGGTTCTTTTGTATTTACATTGTCTGGTCCCAGTTTTGATTTGTTTATTTTGCAAGTTTTACATTATAATTCCACATAGCGATTTTGATTGGTTCTTTTGTATTTGGGAGGTTTGACGTACCTCCCAACCTACCAAATAGGAAAACCTACTATTTGGTAGTAGTCTTGGAAAATCCAACGTCAAGGCTATTAACCTAATTGCAATGACGACTTGTCTATTTTGACTGCTATGTCGTCATTCCAACCGCGGTTAAAAAGAAAACGTCTAGAGTCTACTCCTTATCTTGCTCTAGGAGACGTTGTACATTAACCAAAACTACCACCGAAGGTGAAAAAAGCATTAGAAGAGAAGAAAAAGGGGTTTACCTTAGTTACCGCTCAAGGCCCATCCCGTGTTCCGTTATGCGCCGATCCCTGTCGAACGTGCGCATAAGCGACCCTCTCTTGTTATCACATCTCACGCTAGCAGAAGAACGCGGATGGGCAGGGGTCCGGAGTGAGGGAGGGTAATATGTACGTTGGATTTTCCAAGACTACTACCAAATAGTAGGTTTTCCTATTTGGTAGGTTGGGAGGTACGTCAAACCTCCCAATTTGTTAGTAGTCTTGGCAAATCCAACGTCAAGGCTGCATAACAAATAGGAGGAGGACATCCAAGCCCAACATACCAAAAAAAACAATGCATAAGACAAAAGTATGAATGACAAAGAAACACAAGGTAAACAAGAGAGTTTAATAAAGCGTGAAAAACTGAGGAGTAGCTAAAAAGAGCAGTTTTAACACGTGCCCGTCATTCATATTAATGCAAAATCATAGACTTGTCTTAAACCAAAAAGCACTGTACATAAAATCCCTTTTCTTCCAATTGAACAAAAACAAGGAACACAAACTGAAAACACCATTTTCAAAGAGGCAAAAACACTTATGTACTGTATACATATAACATAATCCCAAACTTGTAATCCAGTGTTACAAACCCGTACTCCCCCCCCCCTTTTGCAAAGAAAACAAAGTAAAAGAAAGAGTGACAAGGGGGGAAGACCAGGCAACCTCGCAAGAGCTCTAGGAAACACGACGCCCGAGAGCTATCACAGGCCGAGGGGGTCTAACAATGGACATGGAGAGGTAGGAGGAGATGAAGGTATTGATAGACGACCACAAACCTGCCGAGGCGACGTCAGGCAACGAACGAGTCTGCAGGAACCGTAAGGAGGCAGCAAAGGACCGCACATCGTGCGCAGAACCCCGACAAGCAGGGTTACTGGCACGAATAACCCGACAAATGTGGCGTCCTATCTGTACCTTCGAAAGCCTCCCACCAGTCCGAGGAGACACCCACACAGCAGTCCCCGAAGACGGAGCCACAGACTCAACATAAGAGTGCAAGGCCTGCACCGGGCACAACACATGGTGAGTATGCCCACGTTTTAAAGCCTGGATGGTGAAAGGCTTGAAAACGTGGGTCTCTCTCTCATTCTTGGCAACAAAATGAGGGGAGGGGGCCAACGTGACGACATTCAACGACGGGGAGAATCGCATGCATTCCTGGGACCGTGACATGGCAGCTAGTTCAGACACCCTATCCCCAGTGGCCAGAGCGACAAGGAAGAGAGTACGCTCTAGCAACTGAACCGGTGTAGTGTCCCGTGTATATGTGTGTGAAGCCAGAAGGTCCAGAGCACGCCCCAGATCCCACTGAGGAGGGATCTGGCGCGGAGGGGGCCGTTCCCGGAAGGCAGCCTTCATGAAGGAATCCAGCTCCTTCGGAGGAACGACCAGCCCAGTGACGGACTCAAAGACCTCCCGGATGGCAGACAAGTGGTTACGTATAGTGTTGACCTGAAAGCGACGTGTACGGAAGAGGTGAAACAAGTAGTGTAGGACGAGGGAAGGAGAGCTAACAGTCTGGCGAGTGTCCTGTATCCACCTAGTAAAAGACTTCCAGTGGGACTCGTAAGTCCCCCAAGTCGAAGTCGTCCATGAACGCTTCAGGAAGTCAGTCAGATCCCGTCCGTGGACCGGGAGCCACCGTGCCTCACGAACATCCACGATGCGAAGGCCAACGAGGTCCGTAGGTCGCCAACCTGGCTCAAGTGGAAGTGTGAGAGAGGGAGAGGGACCGGACTCGGGCACCACCGCTTCAACTGGGAGTACCAAGCCTGGGCCGGCCACAGAGGCGCTATGAGCCAGACTCTGCCGCGGTACAGCCGCAGCCGCGCGAGGACTTTGCACATCAACAGTGCGTCTGGTGGCGGAAATATGTATATCGACTGCCACCTGCTCCAGTCTTCCATGAAAGCGTCCGGACCCCCCTCCGGAGTACGAGTCCGGAGGGATAGGTATCGAGGCAACTTGCGCGTCTCCTTCGATGCGAACAAGTCGACCTCCGGAACACCCCAGGAAGCCGCTAGGTCGTCGAATACAGTCTGTTTCATTGCCCATTCTACAAGAACGCCCTGTCCTCGCGACAGGGCGTCCGCCCACAGGTTGGCAGACCCGGGCAGGTAGGAGGCGTGCAGGGAGATGTTGTGTCGGTTCGCGAGGAAGAACAACTTCTCGGAGATCCCCAACAGAGTCAAAGACCTGGAGGACCCCTGCTTTTGGATACAGTGGACAGCTGTCTGATTGTCCATCCGGAAGGCCACCGACAGGCCCCGAAGGGCCAGCGCGTGGTCCCGCAGAAAGAACAAGGGAACCAAGAGTTCGAGGGCATTGATGTGTAGGTGTGTGTGTCCCACCCATCTGCCGTGTTGTTGTTGATGTCCCAGGTTGGATTGGTAACCCCACCCCACCTCGCTCGACGCATCTGTATCCACCCAGATCGTCGGCGGGGGGGTGGTCCAGGGCACAGCCGCAGAGAGCGTGCCCCGAGCAACCCAGTGTCCTAAGTGTCTGTGAATGGAACGCGGGATCGGCATGAGCCGATCCATAGGGACCAACGGAAACACCCTGTTGCCCATGAGGATTAGGCGGCGCAGCCTGAGCCTCCCTAAGGGAATGGTCAGAGCAGCCCAATTGAGGGAACCCACTAACGAGTCCCAGATCCTCCTCGTGAGGGAGACCGAGTGCAACACGGCGAAAACCTTCCTGCGAAGTTTCACCGCGTTTGGCTGACTCTGGGTAACCGTAGCGTTTGTCAGATCCCATTCGAGACCTACCCACGTCACGACACGCGACGGGGTCAGGCGGGACTTGGGAATGTTTATGTTGAACCCTAACTGTGTGATGTGTCGAACTACGGTGAGGGTGTCGCGAACGCAGTGTTCGAGGGTGTCTGAAACTATCAACCAATCGTCCAAGTAAAACAGGATCTGGAGGCCGCCCCTGAGGAGAGGATCCAGAGCCTGCTTCACCAGTTTCGAGAAGATCCGCGGCGCGATGTTGAGACCGAAGGGAAGCCTGTCGAACATGAACACGCGATCGGAAGTCCGAACGGCCAAGAATCGCTGGAAACGAGGATGTATAGGGACGTGCCAATACGCATCCTTGAGGTCCAGCGACACTACCCACGACAGAGGCCGCAGGGCCAGTCGTACCTGGTGCACCGTCAGCATCCGAAATCGCGTGTTCACGATGTGCCCGTTGAGGGCCGACAGATCCACCACCGGTCGCATCGCGTCGCAGTCCTTCTTCGGTACCAGAAATACACGGGAGAGGAAAACCGGGTGACCGGCTTTCACCTCCTTGACGATTCCCTGCTCGTGCATGGATGTAATCACGGCGGCCACCTCCGAAGAGACAGGCCGGCTTCGTTGACAAGAGCTGAGTGGGGGTCTGGACTTCCATCTCCAGGTTAGACCCCTCCGTGCAATCTTTCGCCCCCACGTCCCTCGCGGCCATCGAAGGGCGCAAGGGCGAAAACAACCTGTGGGAGCCCCCGAGATGAGGTGAGCGACCCGGTCGGCAAGGCGAGAAGGAGAACAGGGAGGAGACCGACCCGGAGAACCTACACATTTTTTGACGTGGAGGGTCCCCCGGTACGGTCCTTGCGGTCATAAGACCCTCGTTGACCACCCCTACCCCCCCCACCTCGTCGAAAAGGGCGGGACACCCCATCCCCTGTCCGTCGTGCGTCGGACTCCGTCGAAGTGCGGCCGGAAGTGGAAGGCTGGCCAGCCCCTTCTCGGCGGGGATGAAAGGGAGCAGGAGCAGAAGTGCGAGGCGGAACCGACGCTCTAGCCGGCAACTTCCCTTTCCTGCGCCCTTTCTTGGCAGCAGCAGTGGCACCAGCACTCCGAGGAGGACCGGCAGCAGGACGGGACTGCGAAGACCCTGGTCGCGACACAGCGCGTCTTTGCGTGTCGTAAGCAGGGTCCGCCGACAGAGAAGCGTAGCGTTCCCAAGCATCCTGCGCGAACAGCCCCGATGTATATAATTCAGAGTACAACAAACCCTGACGAATATCCAAAGGGGCCTTCCGGCAGAACGAGGACCTTACCGTTTGGCGTTGTCGAGTAGCCTCGCACAAAACCGCCTTCAGCTCGGGAACCAAAGACACCGCGAGCTGAAGGTGGATCCGCCTAACGTGGTCCAAACCCTCGCGAAGATCGCCAGGTGCAGTCGCCTCGATAAGTCGCAGGTGGTGAACAGAGGTCTGGAGGGAACCTAAAAAACAAGAAAATAAGTTCGCCACCCTCTGCCGCAAGGTAAAATCCCTGTCGACAGAGGACTTATCTGGGTGGGAAAAGAACGGGTTAGCAATAGCACAAATTTCAAGTTTGGGAGCGCTAATCCAGGACCAGAACCTGCCATCCAATCCGGCGACAGACACAAGAGGAGGCAAAAGCAGTGACGACTCTGGGGGAGGGACTGAAGATGATCTGTCGACGGAACGGGTAGCAAACTCTAAGGCCTCAGCAAACCAGGCCTCCAATGGGAGAGGATTATCAAGGACGACGGACAAGCCAGGCTTACCGTCGTCGCTCAAACCTGTCCCATAGGAGGACAGCCCCGTCAAAACAGCGAGGGACTGAACATCTTGAAGGATGACCTGGCGGCTGAAGTCTGACCAGAGCTTAGTACGAGGAGCAGACGGGGGCTTGGGCTTAACCGAAAAGTACTGAAGGTCAGTCCTCGTCGGGTAAGCCCGAACCTCCACGTCGGCCACCTGACCATCCACCCTGAACGCCCTAAACTGCATTTTATCATTAAGCTGTACCGACCAGCCCAAAGGTAGGGCCCTCTCACCGGACGGTAAATCGGTAGCACGCTCCGGGTGGGAGGCCTGCACCCCCTTCCAAACAGCCAAGGAGCCATAGAGGAGAGGCATAGTCCTCGACGGGACCTTGGCCTTCTGGATGGGGGGCAAGCGCGGACCCTGCCCTAGCAGACGGAGGACCCCCACATGGGAGACAGCAGGGGGAACCACCTGAGCCAGGGCAGGAGCAGTGCTAGCCGACGACCGGGCAGGAGGGGAAGCAGGGCGAGAGGGAATGTGGTCCACCGCAGAGGGGAGGGGGACCAAAGCAGGGGCAGGTTGGGTGAGGCGCTGGGGTTGTGTCACCGCCAAGAAGCGCGACAAGAGGGATTCCTGCATCGCCTCCAATCGCGCGTCGAAGTGTGACACAACCCACCCCTGCAGAGCCGAAAATCGATCCGAGAGAGGCGAACCCCCCGAAGATTGTTCGGCCCGCAGGGGCGAGCGTGAGCGAGAGCGAGACCCATGACACGAAACAGCAGCGTCGCGGCCCAAAGAAGGCGAGCGACGACCGCCGTGGCGTCCCAGAGGGTCTCGCCCCCGCTCACTAACGCCCGAGGGGGAAACATCATCCTCCCCCTCTTCCAGCGACACGTCAGCCCCCGAGAAAGGGGACCCCGAAACCTCGCTATACTCTACCGAGTCAAGCGGCGGGGTACCCACTCGGGGAGCCGGAAGCCGAAGATCAGGGATCGAAGAAGGAAGAGGAGTAGGATGACGGGAGTGGGAAGGCTGGCCGGGTGAAAGGAGGTCAGAAGGAGCCGCGGGGGGAAACAGAGCAAGGATCCCCGGGGCTGATAGAACAGGGCGGCCCGACACCGAGGAGGAGGAGGGAGGAACCACCACCTTGGGACGAGACCGCGAAGGAAGAAGAGGCACAGAAGCAGGAGAAGTAGGAGGAGAAGCAACGACAACCTGGCGCTCCCCCCTGGACAGAGTAGGAGGAGGGAGCAGAGGGCCAGCTACATGATGGACTTCCGCCCGCGTGGAGGACACATGAAGAGGACGCCTCATGTGCAGGGGAAGCGGGCGGAAAGTGGTAGAGCCCCGATCCGGAGAGGCCAGGGGAGGGCGTACAGGGGCAGAGACGCTAACCCTGGCCTCAGGGCGAGAACCATGACGAGGGCGACGGCCGGAGTCAAGGCCAGCAGGAGGACGAGGAGGGGCAGCAGAGGATGGACGACGAGGAGAGCGAGAGCGTGGACGGAGCTGAGGATCCTCCCGACGATGCGGCGACCGACCACGGGACCCAGGAAGAAGGGCCCGAGCAGGAAGAGGGCCAGGTAAACGGCCCCCAGACGGGTCAGGGATGCCCAGGGCCACACGGATCCGGTCATCCACAAAAGCCGGTGAGCGATGGCCCACAGATCGAATGTGGTGGGAGACCACCGCCCACACGGACTGAAGGGATGCCGAGGCCGCCGCTGCGTCAGAGGAACCAGGGCGATGGTCCACCACATCCACCAAGTCCATGCACGGACCACACAGCGCAGGGAGGTAGGCCGTAGAGGACACACATTGGGAGTGGCGGAGGCAGGACCGGTGGCACTCCAAACATGGGGAGCCACAGCCCTGGCGAAAGCAAGGCATCACAACCTGCAATGGAAGAACACACAGCATAAGCAGCACGGTGACGGAGTCAGCGAAGAGAATGTCCAATAAAAACCAGGGAATGAGCATGGGTAAACAAGAAGACACATGCAAACTGGAAGGCGTACTCACTCGAAACCGGGAACACTGAGGTAGGCGATGAGGGCGGGCGATGCTGAAAAGCACAAGCTGAACCTGCAAAGATGGAAAAAGTGTTAAACACCACTCAACACCTCACATGCAGGGCGCTAACACCATAAAGTGTAGACACCAATATAGTAATAGGCAACAATATGACACAAAAAAGGGTCAACAGTGAAAGCCAACTATAACCGCAAATTTGCGGGCCAATGGAGGTAGATCCGTACCGACACAAACCTCCCACATCGTCACGCGACCCCCCAGCGACCTCCGCAAATTTGCGGGGAGCCGAAACGACCCAGAGGGCCGAATCGAGCACTCCGCAAATTTGCGGGACCTGCCAAGAGGGCCCGGTGCCGAACAAGCGAGAGGGGCGTCTAGGAAAACCAAAAAAGGCCCGCAAACAAGCGTCAACTCCTTATCTCCAAGCGACGATGACCGTGACCATCAAGCTGAGCAGTGTCTTCCTTGATAATGTCCTGACTCGACCGGTCAAGGGAGAGGCAAGGAAGGCACACCAGGGGAGAGGAGGCACATCCCCTGGGAACCACCCAACCCACAGAGATAGAGCAAAGCCCATGAGAAGAAGTGGCAGGTTGGGTGGTTTGGCACAACAGGGGCCCCCGTGGGGTACCCCAAGATTGGGCAAAAGTTATGAAAGGATGGAGGCGAAAACAGGATGGGAACACAAAAAACCAGTAACGAAACTGGTGAGAAAAAGGGTGGCCTAGCCGCGAGTAGAGAATGTGTCAGGGGCGAAAAACCCTGTGGAGTGAGGGAGAGGCCCCCGTGGGGTACCTCTGGGTATCACGAACCACTAAGCGCCCAGGCCCTTGAGACACAGTGAAGGCTCGAAAGGGGGGACTCGGGAATAACGCTAGTTATGCGGCTGACACAAACACTACACACAGCACCGCCACCACGAAATCTCAGATTGTGAACCAACTGTACACCTAGGCTATGAAAAAATGAGAACTCATAAGGGCATAGCAATTCCTGAATGATAAACAAGCTAGGCTAATTGAAGCTAAAAGCTAAACTATGCCCAGACTAACAGGAAAAAAGAATATGAAAAGAGAAAGAATGAAAACATATAGACGGGGAACGCCAAGCGCCCCCGTACCTTCGGTAGCTATTTCCACACGCGTCTCCATTAAACACACTGAGGAGCCCATTTAGGTGTGTCCTAGATCACGTAACATCTGTCTAGCAAAAAGAAGGCCAGAAAAGCCGAAACGAACCTAAAACAGGGTGAATTGAAGGAGCACAACAAAAGTGGACTTCAACAATGGCGACGCGTGAAAAAATGATAACAAGAGAGGGTCGCTTATGCGCACGTTCGACAGGGATCGGCGCATAACGGAACACGGGATGGGCCTTGAGCGGTAACTAAGGTAAACCCCTTTTTCTTCTCTTCTAATGCTTTTTTCACCTTCGGTGGTAGTTTTGGTTAATGTACAATGTCTCCTAGAGCAAGATAAGGAGTAGACTCTAGACGTTTTCTTTTTAACCGCGGTTGGAATGACGACATAGCAGTCAAAATAGACAAGTCGTCATTGCAATTAGGTTAATAGCCTTGACGTTGGATTTTCCAAGACTACTAACAAATAGGGGGGACTCGGGAATAACGCTAGTTATGCGGCTGACACAAACACTACAAACAGCACCGCCACCACGAAATCTCAGATTGTGAACCAACTGTACACCTAGGCTATGAAAAAATGAGAACTCATAGGGGCATAGCAAGTCCTGAATGATAAACAAGCTAGGCTAATTGAAGCTAAAAGCTAAACTATGCCCAGACTAACAGGAAAAAAGAATATGAAAAGAGAAAGAATGAAAAACATATACGAGGAACGCCAGGCGCCCCCGTACCTTCGGTAAGCTATTTCCACACGCGTCTCCATTATACACACTGAGGAGCCCATTTACGTGTGCCCTAGATCACGTAACATCTGTCTAGCAAAAAAGAAGGCCAGAAAAGCCGAAACTAACCTAAACAGGGTGAATTAAAGGAGCACAACAAAAGCGACTTCATTCAATGGAGCGCGTGAAAAAATGATAACAAGAGAGGGTCGCTCATGCGCACGTTCGACAGGGATCTGCACATGACGGAACACAGGATGGGCCTTAAGCGGTAACTAAGGTAAACCCCTTTTTCTTCTCTTCTATGCTTTTTTCACCTTCGGTGGTAGTTTTGGTTAATGTACAACGTCTCCTAGAGCAAGATAAGGAGTAGACTCTAGACGTTTTCTTTTTAACCGCGGTTGGAATGACGACATAGCAGTCAAAATAGACAAGTCGTCATTGCAATTAGGTTAATAGCCTTGACGTTGGATTTGCCAAGACTACTAACAAATCTTATATTATCAACAAGCTTTCTTCCTATGAAGAAAGTTTCCCTATAAATCCTACCACTATTGGGATAGCAAAACTCCTTCCATAAGTCAGGAGTTACAATGTGACTAGCAGTCTGCCAATGGTTCCTTCAGCACTGATAGCAGGCGGGGGCTTCTTACATTAATGTTAGTAAGGAAAGACTCTCTGGGTCTTCTGGGTGACTTAGATGTGTGTGAATTTTTATTTTATTTTATTTTGTTTCTTCTGTTCGAGCTCTGTCTCGAGTCGGCCATCCCCAGCTATGGGGTATGTGCCATACATGGAAAGGTTTCCAGTAATTCTGTATTTTTCTAACTTTTCAAGGGAGTTTTTCCTTCCCATTTGTGGTAGGGTTTATAGGGTGATGGCCACAATGATGTTCTGCATAGGAAGGAAGAAAGTTGAATGACAAAAGAAGTCAATTTACAACATACATGTGGGATCACATGTTTACATTAATTTCATTGGGAGGTCTTTGGTGTTGGGAGTGAATTTAATATAAATTAGAATAAACTATGTCAAGAACAGCTCGTTGTTTGACCCAATGATAACATTGTAGACTTTTAATTTCTGTGAAAAATGCACCATTGGTTTGACTATGCAAGCTCTTGGACTTTCTTGCTCCATTGTCTCCACATGTCATAAGGTATGTCTTGTATCCAACAGAGCCTGAAGTGAAAGCGAAGAGTATGAGGCTAGTGTGTGTGTTGCCGGAGAGTGTGGCTCCCCGGTGGCGGTGTCATGTACTACGCTCCGCCATCAGTGAGAGACATGCGCTCACCATGGCAGAAATTGCAACTTGGTTTCCTATGGTGAGTATAATAATTTAATCATGTGTTTGCATTTCCGGAAAGGAAATGCAAAAATTTCTCAAAGAGTGAAATACCTGACTCTTTCAAAATTTTACCTTGCTCTTTTGGATTTTATCAGAAAAATTTATAATTGAATATTAGGTGTCTAGACCTGTGTCTATTGACTAAATCTGAATGACAGAGGTAAATGTTCAAACTGAATACCATTGTTCAGACATTTACTTTGTTTTTCATATTTTTTCACCAACCCACCAAGTAACTTACAAATAAACCTAATTAATGAAATCAACGAAACCAATGAATAAATGTGGCACTCCATAGACTCGAACCCAGGATACTCACACCAAAATTCCGCGCACTAAGCATTACGCTATCAAGACAGTTAAAGGTTTATGCACAAGCCTATGACATATTATTAATTTTCGAATATTGTATATTAATCTAAGCATGTACAGTTGGTCAAAGTTCCAGCTGACCCACCCTCGCTCTGGGGCTCGTAGAATTATCTGGGAACACTGGTGTAGGAAGGAGATGTGTCTTACAAAGATTGGGATTGGTAGATCTGATTTCGGCTATATCATTGTTAGAACATATACTAAACAAGGGAAAGTAAGCCTATCTCAAATAAAAATGCATACATCGCTATGTATGCTCCCGAACATTCACCCAAAGTTCGTAGATTTGCTTAAATATTCAAGTTATTATATCCACTGATTGGCAACGCATATAAAACCTGCTGGCTGCCAAAACATACTTTACTCGATTTTATAAGAATACATATTTCTGTTTTATTGGTGGCTGCTTAATGAAGGAGCATTTAGTCTTCACAACGTGAACATTACATAGTCTAATTTGCAGTAATATACAGGACAGACACAGGTAACACATTAATGGCAAGTGGTATCCCTGCACCACTACACCAGTATTGCCAGCTAATTCTGCGAGCCCCAGAGCGAGGGTGGGTCAGCTGGAACTTTGGCCAACTGTACATAATTATACCCAACTGTACTATGGTAGCCTAATGATTATACAGATGGACTTACACAGATGGACTTCTACAGAGATAAAGTCAAGATAGTCAATAAAATATATGAAACTCGACCAACAGCCACAGGCCGTAGCTCGATTGGTAGAGCGTTCGCCTGCTAACCGTGAGGTTGACGGTTCGAGCCTCGGGCCAGCCAGTGAGTTATTGGCAGACGTCAGTGCTGTTGGTGAACGGTGCGGTCTAGCAATATGTGGCAACTATTCACTAAGTCCCTGATTCATCAGGGCACCCACCCTAGCCTTGCTATTCAGCAGGGAGTGTATGGTGGTAAAAACTGCATCAAACTGCATAAACTTAACTGAAATACATGCTGAACACAGCAAAACAAAACATTAACTAAAGTCTAAACACAAACAATAATAATAATAATAATAAGCATGTTACTTATTTCTCATAAGCGCCAATTTTTCCGAAGAATTCACTAGCGCTCGGAAAGAGAAAGAAAAAAGAAAAAAATCAATGCATCAAAAGAAGGCTTATATACAACACACATTTAACAATCACTAGCAGTGGCAAAATAGCCTAAACTCTATAGCCATCTGTCATGACACCTCTCTCAAGATCATAGCTTCTCTCAAAGAGAAAAGTCTTAAGTTGTCTCTTGAAGCATTCAACAGAACTCAGTTGTCTCATGGACAGCGGCAACCTGTTATACAACCTCGGAGCCATGTAGGAGAATGACCTCTCAAAGAAAGAAGACTGCTGGAAAGCCCTTGGTTCATCAAGACGAAAAGGGTCATTGTCATGACGCACAACTACACCATGGTGTGCCGGTGGGCGCCTGAGCAGCTCCGCAAGGTACCTAGGCTCACCAAATTTGAGAACCTTAAAAGTTACCAAACACAACTTAAATTCTATTCTTGCTCTTACTGGCAGCCAGTGTAGGTCTATGTGAAGAGATGTAGTAGGAGTTCTAGGTGGAACACCAAAAATTAGTCTTGCGGCCCTGTTAAGAACAGACTGAACTTTCTTCAAAATATAATTTGGAAGACCCACCAACAGGGCATTGCAATAATCAACACGAGAGAAGACCAATGAGTGAACCAACGTCAGGAGGCAACGTCTGGTTATAAACGGCTTCACCAAATAGAGATTTCTGATGTGCAAGTAACAACTTTTAACTATCTGGTTTACATGCTCTTTGAAATCTAATCGGGAGTTCACATATACACCCAGATTTCGAACAGAGTTGGCCGGTCGCAGCTGAGATCCACCCACATTGATGGAGAGGGCACCTACTATATCATCAGCTCTTCTATTTCCTCGGATGATGAGAATATCAGTTTTACCATCATTTAGTTTAAGTTTTCTCGCTCTCATCCACTTCTTGATATCAGACATCAACAATTCCATCTTACTCCGTATATCAACTATATTTGTGATTCTCACATAAATCTGGGTGTCATCTGCATAAAAGTGAAAGGTGACATTATGTGCACGAAGCAGAAGAGACAAACTGCTAATATAAATTATAAATAGGATAGGACCTAAAACTGATCCCTGCGGAACACCATACTGCAGGTGTGTCGAGTCCGAGACCACTTGATTTACCATCACACTCTGGGATCTACCTGACAAGTACGACAGAAGCAAAACAGAATCGCAATACAGTTCTGTATATGAAAAATTACAATTTGTTACACAAAAATATATAAATAATAACAATTTTAAAACATTTTGTTTAGGCCTATATAACTTAGGACGCCATCAGACCAGCACAGAGCTACATGGAAAGCACCTCTACTATCTCGGTCATAGAAATAGTCACCACCAACCTAAGTGCTCTCGTCAATATCAAAGGAGAAATTCAGACGCGTGTATCATAAAACCGGATATTTACTGGTAGACCAGAAGCCTTGAGTTTTTGCATCTCTGGGGTCCAGACTGTGCAGTCTTTCTTTTTTGTTTCAGCTGATGCACCAATTGCGAGGGTCTGGTGGACAACAGTTGGTGGGTGAGGTGGTGGGGGCGGTGATCAACTCCCCGGACATGGTTACAGTACAGGCTGCTGCTCACTCACTCAAACATCTCCTCTGTGCTCTACTCAGCTTTACCTCTATCAAACTAGAAAGGTCTGTCTGTATCCTCAGCATAGTATTTTTTTTTTTTTTTTTTTTTTTTTTTATATAAATAGCCTACTGTGTACGGTGTATATATATATATATATATATATATATATTATTTTTATTTTTTTACTGTATATTGCCTGCAGAATTCTGAGTCTCTCTGGGAGATCTGGGACCTGGGAATCTTTTGCTGCGGACCCCAAATGGGCCTGGGTCTCTGGGTGTTTCCCCTGGACGACCTAGATGTGTGTGATTTTGTGTTTAGTTTTGTTTTCTGATGTGTTGTGATGTCCCTGTTCGGGCTCTGTCTCGACTCGGCCACCCCCATTAAAAAAAAAAAAAAAAAAAAAAAAAAAAAAAAAAAAAATGGGGTAAGTTCCAGAGCATATACATACATACATACATATTGCTAAATTACAGTTATGATATTTGAAAAATATCCCATCGGGTGGATGGGACTCGTTAGCCTTGGTAGGCAACTCAGCTAGGGGAGACAACCTTATACAAATCCGGGTGGATGGGACTCGTCAGCCTTGGTTGGCAACCTGTCTAGGGGAGTAAACCTGATACAAATCCGTACTGCTTACCTAAGGGTAAGGCAGGTTAGTGGATGGATTAGCCGAACACCACTGTAGAAAAATAGTGCTAACAAGATACACAGAGGGCCTCGGAGTCAGACGGATCCTAAATTGAGTGGTCAATCCTGTAAGTCCTTCACTAAACTGGCTCGGGTTGTCCCTCTCACAGGGAATAGGTCCGCTTGGGGGCATTCTGTGTATGGCCACCCTCGTAAGGGGAGTAGGGCGTCCGGCAATAGATAGATAGATAGATATTTGAAAAACTGACTTAGATTATTTTCATCATGATTCATTTACAATATTGTTACCTTCATTTCAAATTATAAACTGTTGTTTAGATAATTGTGACATCATTAAAACAACAATGTCTTTGTGGCCATTGTAATGATTTCATAATATTGAATAGGCCTGTTTATTTCATGTCAAAATTATGTTTGTATTATTATACCTGTAGCCTACAGGTACTGTAAAACTTGCAAAATAAACAAACCAAAACATGAATGGCACAATATAAAGACAAAATAAGTCATCAAAATCACTATGTGGAAATAACAATTTAGCAAAATAATATTGTGAAATATAAGTAGTTACAGTATTTGATTATTATTGCAGAAGTACTTATAATATTAGTGCTATGATTAATTAGACTACATGGTGATGTAGTTGTTGTTGTTGTTGTTGTTGTTGTTGTTGTTGTTGTTCCCTAAGCTGCCTGGCCGAACAGCCCCAAGGTCTCGAGCAAGGCCAAGGCCATAAACGAGCGCCCCCACAAAATCCTCCCTGCTTACCATTAACAAAGCCCGGGTGACCGAAGCCACTCCAAGGTAGGGAACTGAGGAAGGTGCGGAAACGCCCGGGAAACCAAAGCCCCACCCAAGGCCCTGTGCCCCTCAGCAATTATGAAGGGAAAGTTGAGGGGTAAGGGAAAAATGTGATGCTTTAGCTCCCAATCTGCCAACTTCTAGGTTGGCAGTAGGGAGGTCAATCCACGGAAAAGACGCCGCCACTTGAGATCTAGAAGATATATAAGTTGTTGTTGTTGTTGTGGTTCCCCAAGCTGCCTGGCCGAACAGCCCCAAGGCCCCAAGTAAGGCCAAGGCCATAAACGAGCGCCCCCACAGAACCCCCCCTGCCGACCACAAGAAAGCCTGGGTGACCGAAGCCACTCCATGGCGGGGAGCTGAGAGGGTGCGTAAACGCCCGGGAAACCAAAGCCCCACCCAGGGCCCTGTGCCCCTCAGCAATTATGATAAAAGGAACAGTCAGAGTAAGCTATGGGTATGGCAGAGATCGCTCAGTTCTCACTCGGATAGACCAGCCCATCACCACATGACTAGAACCCAATCCTCTCAGCATCAGCTCGGAAAGGCCCTAGAAAGCCGCCTTTGGCGGGGGGATAGCTCCCCTATTTCAACTCCTTTTGGGGTTGGGCACCCGCCATGGTGATGTAGTTATTCCCTGTGCCTTTTCTAAGTACAGTACTGTAAAATGGAGTCACACTGATTGTATATGCCCACTTTCCAGGTACAACAGTGGACAATAGTTGGTGGAAAACCAAAAGATACCTCATTATTATTTTTTGTGATTCTAGATAGCGTTAACCCCTCCACCCCGGAAGGGCTCTTGAACACCCATAACAAACTCGGCCCGCGCAACCCGGAAGGGCTCTTGAACGCCCATTGCTTGCGTGAGTGCTTTCGAATGCCGCGCGTATATTTTTGGTGTCGTGGGACGGTAGGTGGCGCCACCAGGCGTAAACTACGCCACAGCAACAGTATCTACCCCGACGCCATCATGGACAGTACGCCAAATAGTGATTCCGCTGTGTCCGATACCGTGCTTCCTACGACGCCCTTGCTAGTTCGTCGCGCCTTACCCCGACGCCATCGCCTAAATGTGTTATCTCCCGGAGGTATTGAGACGACATTGAGACTATATGAGCGTGCTGATGCCAAGTATATTGTTGATGATATAGTCAGTGACGACTCCAGTAATTATAAGTCGAGTGATTATGGCCATGAGAGTGAGAAAGAAGAGCAATTCCTGGGATTTGCGAGAGAACATGACAGTGATGAGAGTGATGAAGGTGATGTACCAGTTGTTGAGGAAGCTGGTTTACCTAAAGACAGTGAACTTGAGAGAGTGAGTGAGTGAGTGGGAGAGTTCAAGGTCACTCACCAAATTTCGCATAAGTGACACGACTCCAAGCCCTTCCCCAGGTAAATCGCCTTTCAAGCTACACTTGTATAAGCAGAAAATACTTGAGAAGGCGGCCGCGGCAGCTAGGGAACAAGCAAAAATACTTGGTGAGGATGAGGCTGTGAGTGAGGGTCAGCGTGGTGACCCTTCTCGTCCGCCATTGTCTCCCTTATCTACCCACGCCACCCAAGATGACCCGGATGCCCCGCATTCTTCCCCACCACCCCCACCATTGCCAAGGGTTGAGGACCCCCCACTTTCGGCCTATTTGCCTCCTAGGTCCCCCGACAGGAGACATACTGCTGCCGAAAAGGGGAAAGGCAGGAAATATACCAAAAAAATTAAGAAAAGTAAGAGAGTTTTGTTCGAGGCTCCCGCGGCGTCCACCCCTGCCGGCCCCAGCCATACGTCCCCGCAACTTTCCCCACGGTCCTCCCCACCTCTCCCGCCTTCAACATGTCTTCCTGAAGAAGTCTTTGAGCTCGCATCATCAATACCTGGGCCTAGTGACAATGAAACATTGCTTTCTGTCACTCGTCGCAGGCCAAGGAGCCCAGGACCTCGGGGGGACACAGCCTCACCTGCCACTCCTTCCCCACCTCGCCCACCCGCACGCCGCCCACGCATCACTGGTTCCCCGCCAGATTATGTGGGGGCCACTGATGATGAAGGGCACCTCTCTGAAGACTCTGGCCATGATTACATAGGTCCACCATCAGGGCAAGATGACCACTCTGACGATGACTATATGGACATCGACGACCCTCGACCCATCCGCTTGGCCCGGCGTCGTGCTGCCCGTCGTGCTGGCCGCCGCCGTGGCCGACGCCCTCGCCGCCCTAGGGCGCGCGCCTCCCGAGTTGGCCGTGGGCGTGCTGGGCCACCAGCTGGAGCTCCTCGTCAGCGTAGACAAGACCCATTCTACGTTTTTCAGTGGCAAGACGTAGTTGATGGGGATGGATACAACCCTGATGTGCCAGCTTTTGATGAGGTACTGGAGGGTTCAGGCATTACCCCCAATTTTCCTGCAGGCCCCAATGCTCCACCACACAAACTATTTGAGGCCTTCTTTGATGAGGAGGTGGTAGGCTATGTTGTCAAAGAGACAAATAAGCAGCACCAATTCCAGGTCCACTTTTTGGGCAAGGTGACCAAGGGCCACATGAGGCAGTGGACCCCAGTGACTCATAAAGAGTTCATGGTGTTCCTGGCACTCACCATGCTAATGCCTCATGTCAAGAAGCATAGGTTGCCTGACTATTGGATCACCAATGATCTGATATCCACCCCTGCCTTCGGGAAATATATGTCTCGCGACCGGTACCTTGATATCCTCGCAGCGCTCCATCTTGTCACCAACACCGACGTCCACCTCGGTGACAAGCTGTGGAAGATTAGGACGTTGTACGAGATGATGCGAGAACGCTTCACCTCCTACTTCAAGCCCTTCCGCAAGGTCGTCATTGACGAGTCTCTTGTGCTGTTCCGGGGAAAACTCAGCTTCCGGCAGTACATCCCCTCAAAAAGACATCGCTTTGGCATAAAATTCTTTGTGCTGTGCGACTGCCAAACTGGCTATGTCCTGGACTTCCTGGTCTACAGCGGGAAGGAAGGGGACTTGCTTGTGGACCCCCTCATTGGCTTTGGCGGAGCAGTGGTGCAAGCCATGATGGACCGCTACTTTCATAAGAATCACGTCCTCTACACGGACAATTATTACACGTCCCCCACTCTCTCACAGTACCTGCATGAGCGCAAGACGGGGACTGTAGGCACAGTACGAGGGAAAAGGAAGGGCATGCCACCTTTCCCTCCAAAGACCAAATAAGGTGATGTGTTCAAGAAGAAGTCGGGGCCCATTCTGGCTATCCACTGGCACGACCAGCGGAAGGTCAACCTCCTGACCACCATCCACAAGGGGGAAATGGTGGAGACTGGCAAGGTGGATCGCCGCACCCAGGCCAGGGTGACCAAGCTCGATGCTGTCCTGGACTACAACATCAACATGAGGCTGGTGGACAAGTCCGACATGCAGATAGGCTTCATTGACTGCCTGCGTACCTCGTGCAGATGGTACAAAAAGTTCTTTCTGCATATGGTGGACATGTCAGTTCTGAATGCCTACAATATATACAAGCTTCGGAATGTGAACACACCCATGAAGTTCAATAGCCTGCGGAGGTTCCAAAAGCAGGTGTTGACAGAGCTCCTGGAGAAGTATGCTACGCCACAGAGGGCAGTGGCACATCCTGGGCCCGCCGTTATTGACCGCTTGCAGTGTGCTCAATACTTGATTAGGCACAGGCTTGGTTCCCTGCCTCAGAATGAATCAGGAAGAACGCAGCAGAAGCGGTGCCATGTCTGCTACAACAGCAGGGTGAGGCCGAGGCCAGGTAAAAAGTCAACCATGGAGTGTGTGGAGTGCAAGGTGGCACTCTGTGCTTTAGAGTGCTTTTTTGATTACCACTCCAAGCTGGAGTTCTAATAATCATACTGAAATTGCCAAATAAAATGTCAATATGTACACTATAATTATATATAGGCAAAAAGTGGAAGAAAACCAATTTATTGTAATACAAAAGTCATGTATTATGAGAAAATTGATACAAATACAATTACACCATAATAATATGTGAAAGTGACACATATGTATATACCAAGTGACATTCATATGATTAGAACCTATAGAAATATAGAAATCAGTGAAAAAAGACACAATAAATTGTATATAAAACGTTTACAAATCATATAACTAAGTGAAAGTGACACAAGACCTAATATTTGATGGCCAAAGTATAATAAACACCTGTGATAACGAATAATCAGTGCCTAATACAACAATAACCTACCTCAATTACTAATAAAATGTACGGTATCGAGTGAAAATGAGCATTATCAGTGACAGTGACACTCTAAAGCATATTTGTCAAAGTGAAAGTGACACAAGACCTAATATTTGATGGCCAAAGTATAATAAACACCTGTGATAACGAATAATCAGTGCCTAATACAACAATAACCTACCTCAATTACTAATAAAATGTGCGGTATCGAGTGAAAATGAGCATTATCAGTGACAGTGACACTCTCTAAAGCATATTTGTCAAAGTGAAAGTGACACAAGACCTAATATTTGATGGCCAAAGTATAATAAACACCTGTGATAACGAATAACCAGTGCCTAATACAACAATAACCTACCTCAATTACTAATAAAATGTACGGTATCGAGTGAAAATGAGCATTATCAGTGACAGTGACACTCTCTAAAGCATATTTGTCAAAGTGAAAGTGACACAAGACCTAATATTTGATGGCCAAAGTATAATAAACACCTGTGATAACGAATAATCAGTGCCTAATACAACAATAACCTACCTCAATTACTAATAAAATGTACGGTATCGAGTGAAAATTAGCAATATCAGTGACAGTGATACCCTAATAAACATATTTTATATAATTGGCCTCAAAATAACTAGAAAAATATCAAATAAACATCACATTCTCAATATCAACACTAAAATCGTCTAAGGGAGATAAATACTTTGGCACGACGAGCGGCTAGGTGCGTCGTAGCCATGGCCGGGGCGACGCGTCCGAACGCGGGAAGAATTTGCCGCCGAAAAGCACTCGTCTTCCCGCGCTCACCATTATGCAACCAGAGGGGCTAGAGACCTCTACTCAACACCATTCGACAGAGAAAGGTTTGTGGAACATTATTCTTTTTTATTCACAACATTACATGCCATATTCATTGACTTAGAGTAGTTAACATAGCCCAAAGATCGTCAAAACACTCGGTACCGCAGCACAGTCGCGAGCTATAGCCCCCGGGGCTGGAGGGTTAATGACAAATAAACACTAAACAGTATAGTATTTTTAACATCGTTCCTAACACCAATAACCCCCAAATGAAATTATTGAAAGAATGTGATCCTTCCAGGATTCGTACCCAGGATACTATATCTATCTATCTATTGCCTGACGCTGTGATCCCCGAAGGGGTGGCCACGAAAGAACCGCCCCCATGCACCTCTGTCCCCAGTCAGTCGACGCCCCTCCCCCCAACCAGCACCGCCTTCGTTCATGTAGTTCCTCACTCCATCCTTCCACCTCATATTCGGTCTACCTCTCCCCCTCTGTCCCTCCACCTCGCTCTCGTACACCCTCTTAGTCATTCTCTCGCTTTCCATACGTTCCATATGGCCGAACCATCTCAAGTTGTTCCTTTTCACACTTTCCAGCACATCTACCTCCACACCACACCTCCTTCTTACTTCCTCATTAGTCTGTCTATCCCTCCATGTAACTCTGCACGCACTCCTTAAGTAATTCATTTCCACTGCTCTCACTCTTGGTCTGAGTCTCTCAACCAACGTCCATGCTTCGCTTCCGTAAGTCAGTGTCGGGATTACCACACTGTCATGCAAGGACTTCTTCACTTCCATACTGACCACCCTATTTCTTGTTACTGCTTTTAGCGTTCCTACAACCCTCTTCCCCTGTTGTACCCTCTCCCGCACCTCTTCATCCATAGTCCCATCTTTACTCAACACACTGCCCAGATACTTAAAAGAGTTGACGATCTCCATAGCCTGACCGTTCAGCTTCACCTCACACTCTGTGACTTCACCCCTTTCGAAGACCATAACCTTGCTCTTCCCCGTATTTACCTTCAAATTCCGTTTTTCGCACACTGTTCCAAACTCATTTACCAGACCCTGCAACTCCCATTCATTATCACTCATCAGAACTGTATCATCCGCAAACAGCAGTATAGGTAGCTTCCACTCAATTCCCTCCCTTTTCAGCGATACACCAACATCCACTGCTCTTGATAGTATTTCTTTCATAACTCCATCCATATATACAGTAAACAACCACGGGGACATCACACACCCCTGTTTCAAACCAACATTCAGGTCAAAGAACTCGCTCTGCTCACTCTCCACACGTACTGCCGCCTTTGCACCCTCATACATGCTCTTCACTGCTTTCAGCAACTTGCCCTCTACTCCGTATATTCTAAGTACTTTCCACAAACCTTCTCTATCCACTCTGTCATAGGCCTTCTCCAAGTCCATAAAGGCAACATACACCTTTTGTTTCTTCTCCAGATACTTCTCCACAACACAATTCAGGGTAAAAATCTGATCTACACATCCTCTTCCCTTCCTAAAACCTCCCTGCTCGTCGCCTATCCATTTCTCCGTTCTCACTCTCACTCTCTCAATCACTACCCTACTGTATACCTTCCCTACTACGCTTAGAAGACATATTCCTCGGTGGTTACCACACACTCCTCTTTCCCCTTTGCCCTTATATAGGGGGACTATTATGCCAGTCTTCCAGTCATCGGGTGCACTCCCCTTCTCCCATGCTAGTTTGCACATTTTCCATACCCATTCTATCACTATCTCACCACCATACCTCAACATTTCCCCACACACTCCATCTGTTCCTGGTGCTTTCCCCAACTTCACTCTTTTCATGGCTTCCCACACTTCTGACCTCCTGATCCCCACCTCCTCCTCCACTACTGCTCTTCTTCTCCCTCCCATACCATATCCAGCTATGTTTGCTGGCTCTTCATTCCTTTCATTTAGCAACTCACTGAAGTACTCCCTCCATCTTTCGACTCTCTCTTGCTTCTCGGCTAGCATTCTCCCATTCTTATCTTTCACACCCTTACTGTTTCCCTTGCTACCTTCCCTAACTTTCTTGACTTCTTTCCAGAACAGTTTCTTACTCTCCCTCCATTTTACACTCAGATTCCTTCCAAATTCCTCATCTACTCTTCTCTTACTTTCCTTCACTACTCTCTTCACCACCCTCTTACTCTCCACGTACCTCGCTCGTTTCTGTCTCTCGGAATCTTCATTCCCTCTACTACCCAACCACTCTCTATATGCTTTCTTCTTTTCTTCCACAGCTATTCTTACCTCTTCTGTCCACCATGCTGTACCTTTCACTCCCCTCCCTCTTCTCCTCACTCCACACACCTCCTCACATGCTGCACAGATCTCATCCTTAAACACCTTGCTCATCTCCTCCACTTCCTCCATAACTTCCAGGTCGAACCCACCTAGTCGTCTTTCCACTGCTCTCCTGTACTCCTCCCTGACTTCCTCCTCCTGCAACCTCTCCACCCTCCTCACCATTCCACCCTCCTCTCGCCTCCCTCCCGCTCTCCTCACCCACTTCTTTTGTATCCTAACCTTAGCTACCACTACATAATGATCAGACAGACCCCCTCCAATACCCCTATACACCCTAGCATCCATCACAGATTTCTTCATTCGTTCATCCACACATACATAATCAATCAATGACTTTCGTTCCACCACTGTCTTATCCTTCATCGTCAACATCCGTTTCCACGTGTACCTGTGGATCATTCTGTGTCGGAAGAAGGTGTTGGCTATCCACAGCCTCCTCCCCACACATACGTCCACAAGTGCACTACCATTCCCATTCACCTCTGATGGTACCCCCCACCCTCCCACCACTCCCTCAACTTTCCTATCACCCACCTTACCATTCATATCCCCAATCAGAAATATTCTTTCGTTCTTGTCAAACTTCTCCAGGCACGCCTCCACATTCATCCAGAACTCCTCTTTCTTTCTTTCAAGTATATCCTCTGTCGGGGCATACACGCATACAATCACCCACGTTTGTATTCCTACTTTCATTCTCACCCACACAATCCTTGAACCCACAGACCCATACTCTCTTACACATTCCTTCCATTTGCTACTTACAAACAAACATGCACCTTCTCTCGCTGTTCCTTCACTCACTCCAGCACACACACCCATTCCACACTCCCACTCCCACTCTCTCACATCTGAACCTTTCCATTTGGTCTCTGTCATTCCACATACATCCAGCCTGGCATTCACTAACACTTCCAGAACCTCTCTCTCTTTTGTGCCATCATTCATGCCACTAACATTCCACGTAGCCATTCTCAGAATGTCCGAAGGCATGTCCTTAGTCGGTCGTGGTTCGTCAACGTTGGTTCCGTCCGCATCCGTCCGCATACTATATACTATATACTATATATAAGGGGAGGTGTGGCAGAGTGGTCTTGTCACTGGACTGGTAATCCAATGGACCCGGGTTCGAATCCCAATACAGTATGTCAATGGGAAGATATTATTGGGATGGAATTTGTGCTGTACCTAGTTTCAGTGCATTACCACAGCACACCGAAATGCCAAAACAAAATTCCCTCATTGTTCCCTGATTAAATAGCACTGTATGAATATTCCCATATTCAAAATATGAGAATATTCAAAAAATTAGAGAAGCGAAAAAAGATGCAAACGAAAGGTGGGGCCAAAGGCTGAGTGAGAATTTTGAAGAACGAAAGAAGATGTTCTGGAAGGAGGTAAATAAAGTAAGGAAAGGAGGACAAAAGAGGGAAGAGTCAGTGAAAGATGAAAATGGAGAATTACTAGTGGAACCAGTTGAAGTGAGGAAAAGATATGCCAAGTATTTTGAATCTTTGTTAAATACAAGAGATGGAAGAGAAGCAGTGATTGAAGCAGAGGTGGATGGAGATAGGTTACCCAGGCCACCCAGGTGGCAGGGAATGAATGAAAGGATTGAGGAAAATGAGGTGAAAGAAGCAGTGAAACAAATGAGAGCGGGAAAAGCAGAAGGTTTGGATGGTATTGCTGTGGAGTGTATAAAGAAGGGTGGAGATGTGATAATAGATTGGTTGGTGAGACTTTTCAACGTGTGCTTTGTTGTGTCAAGGGTACCAATAGACTGGAAGAGTGCATGTATTGTGCCGTTGTACAAGGGGAAGGGAGATCGGCAGGAGTGTTCAAGTTATAGAGGTATTAGTTTATTGTCAGTGGTTGGAAAGCTGTATGGCAGGGTGTTGATAGAGAGGATAATAAAGTGTACGGAAGTTGCAATAGGAGAAGAACAGTGCGGTTTTAGGAGGGGAAGAGGGTGCGTGGATCAGATGTTTGCAGTAAGACAGTTATGCGAGAAGTATTTAGAGAAGCATAAGGAGATATTTTGGGCTTTTATGGACTTGGAAAAAGCGTATGATCGTGTGGACCGTGAAGCAATGTGGAAGGTGTTAAGGATTTATGAAATAGGAGGAAATTTGTTAGAAGCAGTTAAGAGTTTTTATGAAGGGAGCAGAGCATGTGTGAGAGTAGGAAATGGTGAGTTGAGTGAATGGTTTGAGGTAAAGGTAGGTTTGCGACAGGGTTGTGTAATGTCACCATGGCTGTTTAATATGTTTATGGATGGTGTGGTGAGGGAGGTGAAAAGGAGAACTATGGGAAGAGGATTGGGTTTAGTAGGAAAGAATGGTAGAGATTGGGAGTTGAATCAGTTGCTGTTCGCTGATGACACAGCATTGGTGGCGGATTCTGATGAGAAACTGCAGCGGGTAGTCAAAGAGTTTGGTGTGGTTTGTGGAAGGAGGAAACTGAAGGTGAACGTCAATAAAAGTAAAGTAATGGTGTGTAATAGGGGAGAGCATAGGGTGAATCTAGATGTGAGGCTGGATGGGGAAATATTGGAACAAGTAGAGTGTTTTAAATATCTAGGAGGAACGATAAGCAGGAGTGGAGGTATGGAAGTGGAGGTAAAACAGAGAGTGTGTGAAGGAAGGAAGGTTTTCGGAGCAATGGGAAGTATGTGGAAGACGAGAAATCTCGGAGTGAAAGTAAAAAGTGCACTGTATCAAGGAATTGTTGTGCCAACAGTGATGTATGGGGCTGAGACATGGGCTCTGAAGAAAAAGGAGAAAAGAGGGCTGGATGTGATGGAGATGAGCTGCTTGAGGAGTATGTGTGGAGTTACTCGTAGAGACAGATTGAGGAATGAAGAGATACGTAGGAGAGTGGGGCAGCAGGAACATTTGTCAGCCAGAGTGGACAGAAGGGTGCTGAGCTGGTATGGTCATGTTGAACGAATGGGAGATGAAAGGCTTACAAAGAGAATATGTGAGTCAGGTACAAGGGGAGATAGAAGGGCAGGAAGACCCCCATTGAGATGGAGAGACTGTGTAAGAAAGGCTTTGGATGATAGAGGAATGACTATAGATCAGGCAGGGGAAGTGGTGGTGGACAGGAGTGAATGGAGAATGCTTGTGAATAGTTGAGTGAACACGTGGTCATTTGGAGTAAGGGGTCGGGCGCAAGTTGGACTATAGAATAGTCCATCAGGCGCCTGGCCCGGGGAGACGATTAATATGAAGGGTGCGCCTGGAAGTGTGGTGGGAGGGCTTGTGGCTTTGGCTCCGCTGCATGTCTGCCTGCCGAGATCGGAACCTCTCCGGGTGGTCGGGGGCCGGGGGAGTGCTGGAGTGACCTTGGTGACCCTGGTCTCTGGGTCTTCTCCTGGGTGACCTGGATGTGTGTGAGTTTGTGTTTTTTATCTGTGTTTATTTGTTGTTTTATGTTGTTTTTTGTGTTTTCCCTGTTCTTGCTCTGTCTTGAGTCGGCTACCCCCAAAATGGGGATTGGGCCTGAGCATATAGATAGATAGATAGAAAATATGCTACAGGGGGGCAATGCCTAGTGAGTTAATTGCTCAATAAGTGGCGTTCTGAGAGTGAGGGTCCGAGCCTGGGGAGTGAGACTGTGAAGCGCAGAGGCGAAGCAGCTTCAGAGATGGAGTTGGGTTCGAGCCGTGAATAGGTGCTTCGCATGTCTCACTCCCTAGACTGAAACAAGACCTCACGTGCCTCACCGTGTTCAGCGGTAGAGTGTAAAAGGCTATTAGCCTATGCCCGAGAGGGAGTAGTTGGAATATAGAAAAAAAAAAAATAAAAAAAAAAAAAAATAAAAAAAAAAAAATACAGAACTTACATGCTCTAACCATTACACCATCAAGACAGTTAAAGGTACAGCATGTGACCACGTTTATTATCCATTAATCAAATACTGGATATCAATCTAATCATGTACTGAATCCAATTGCACTATGAAAAACCTAATGCTTATGTGAGAGGAAAGAACATTTTGTGGGGTACAGATCTCAAGTAACTGACCTCGCTACAAATTATTCCTGAACCTATTGATAATATTTTTAACATCATTCTTAACACCAATAACCAAAACTTTGCAAACTTTCTAGATACAACGAAGACCAAAAGATACCATACATCCTGGAGTGCAAAGTGTGTGATGACCCCGGCAACAGCAGCACCAAAACCGAGCGTGTGGACCCAACCCTAGTGTGGCGCTTCCTGGAGCTGCTGAATTACCCCGAGCCCTCCGTGGTGGTGGCGGTGGTGGGGAGCTTGGCAGTGGTGGCGAATCATTGCTCTATCACCGGTCCTATGTTGGAGCGCTACCTGGCCCTACTGTCACATTCCAGTAGGTCTGTGGTGGAAGCCGTGGCCAGGGGAATACCGGCCATCGTCTGTCCACTTACTAATAGTCCTCCAAGTCAGGTCAGTAACTACATATTGTTTGTTGAATTAGTCATCATTATCATCATATTGTTACAGTATCATACCGGTTACCGAGTAGGGTAAGGTGGGGTGAATCCGCCGCGGGGTGGAATCGCCGCGGACGTAAGATACTTGTCTAAAACAATTAGTCATAAATCCAAATACGTATGGAATTGATTCTAGGTATGTTTATAGTACGTGTAGATGATGATATAACACAAAAATGCATAGTTGTCATTTATTTAATGAAGAAAAATATTTTTCCATAATATTTCAAACTGAAAAATATGTAAGCGGTCTTGAACATTTTTCGTGGCGGCGACTTTACATCTCCCAATACACTTTTTTTTTGTTACAAGATGGTTGTCTGTGATTTCTAAGTGGAAACTAAAAAAAAAAAAAAAAAAAAAAAAAAATCAGGCAAAAATATATATAATTATATAATTATATAAATATATAATATATAATTATATAATTATACCAAAATACTGTACTTGGATTATATCAATCTAATAATAAAACATCTTAATTGTTACTTAATTGGGGGTAAAATCGCCGTGGCAGGATTAAATCATCGATAATATATAACCGCGGCGGATTCACCCCGGCGGGGGGGGGGAATCCGCCGCACGAGTAACGGTTTTTGCCACCCATTACAAACCTTAATGTTTTGTTATTTCAAATAAAAATGATATGAGCGTGTGCAGGAAAGCGAGAATGTTAAAGTTATGTACAGTAAACAAAAAATTCTGAATTCTGATTCAGTTGGATGCTGTTATTAAAAAAACACGTTTCGTGGCGGATTCACCCCACCTTACCCTATTCATCATTATCTTGAGCCAGTCCCACTACTTTACTACTACTTCTAGTACTGTTTCACCATTTTGTAATCCCTTCAATTTGATGACATTAATGTTTTATTATAATTGTAGTATGGTACCGGTATTCTTTATTATGCCTGTCTTTCAAACACTCTACCCCATCTTATGTTTTTCTCTTCCTCTGCACCTCAGGACTCCAAGAACCTAGTGGTGACGAAGGAAGGTGAGGCGGTCCTGTCCCACCTGAACGACCTGGTGAAGGCCAGTGATCCTGCCAACCCCACACCCAGTAAGACTGTTTTGGCCGTGCTCGAGACTCTACACCATCTGGTCAAGTACGTTGAGCAAGGATGAGTAGATTAGGTTTGGTGAATTTCTTAAATATCTGAACAAGTTTAGTGAAATTTTTCATAATGGCCGACTGCAGTGGTTTGGCCATGTGGAGAGAATGGATGAGGGCGATTAGGTGAACCGCGTTAGACATCTGGAAGTGGCCGGAAGGACAACAGTCGGTAGATCGAGGAAGATCTGGGACGGAGTCAGGATGTAGAAAAAAACCTCAAGGTTAGGGGACTTACAGGATTCTGCAGGGGACTGTGTAGTATCGAGAGTGGCAATCAGTTGATCAAGGCTGATATTAACAGTGTTGGTGGTGTAATGGTTTAGATGCTTATGTTCTGGGTATGGTATCCCGAGTTCGAATCCTGGAGTATCATATGCTTTCATTAGTTTATTCTATTACATTGGGGTTTGCAATGGAGGATTAATGTTAAGAATGGGGTGTTCCTTAAATTCTTATGTTATGTTGTTGTTGTTCCCCAGGCTGTCTGGCCGAACAGCCCCAAAGTCTCGAGCAAGGCCAAGGCCATAAACGAGCGCCCCCACAAAATCCTCCCTGCTTACCACTAACAAAGCCCGGGTGACCGAAGCCACTCCAAGGCAGGGAGCTGAGGAGGGTGCGGAAACGCCCGGGAAACCAAAGCCCCACCCAAGGCCCTGTGCCCCTCAGCAATTATGAAGGGAAAGTTGAGGGGCAAGGGAAAAATGTGACGCTTTAGCTCCAAATCTGCCAACTTCTAGGTTGGCAGTAGGGAGGTCAATCCACGGAAAAGACGCCGCCACTTGAGATCTAGAAGATATATAAGTAAAAGGAACAGTCAGAGTAAGCTATGGGTATGGCAGAGATCGCTCAGTTCTCACTCGGATAGACCAGCCCATCACCACATGACTAGAACCCAATCCTCTCAGCATCAGCTAGGAAAGGCCCTAGAAAGCCGCCTTTGGCGGGGGGATAGCTCCCCTATTTCAACTCCTTTCGGGGTTGGGCCCCCGCCCATGTTATGTTGTGTTATGATGTTGTTGTTGTTCCCTAAGCTGCCTGGCCGAACAGCCCCGAGTCCCTGAGGATGGCCATGGCCACGATCGGGCTTTCCCACAGAGCTCTCATTGAGTGTAGATTGTGTTGTTGGCGTATGTGGTTGTGTGAAATGCAGTCTTCTATGATGTGTTTAATGGTATGGGGTCCTGTGTTACATCCCGGGCAGGTGTCGACGACGGAGTCATCCAGTCTCTTCCGATAGCTCAGGAGAGCTGGATGGTGTCCGCATCTCAGCCTGGCCAGGTGGACTCTGTCCTCGCGAGGAAGGGACGATTCGGAAGGATGGATTTCGGGAGGTCGTGCTTGCAGCTGCGTGTTGTCTGTGAGTGAGTGGATGGATCGGCGAGAGAAATGAGTATGGATGTGCTTCTGGAAGTTGGTTCGGGATGGGCAGGTAGGGAGAGAGGACAGTAATTGTGTATGATACCGTGTGCTGGGTGTTTCTTACAGTTTCTTACAGTAGATCCTCTGGAAAAAGGCAAACTAGGCCTGTGTATCCAGCTCAGTACCAGTACTTGCACTGCTGCGGTCGTTCACGGTGTTGGCGGCGGCGGTAGCAGACGCAACATTTTTACTATTCTGTAATTTTGCTTTATAATCAAACTTCAAATCTTGTCATCCCCATGCTTTATCAAGATTACTTTCAAACTCCCTTATTGATTCGGAATCGACTACATACTGGGGCAGTGCATTCCACTCATTTACCACTCTATCACAAAATGAGTTCTTTGCCTTCTCAAGCCTATTTCTTTCTTTGTAAATTTTCTTAAGAGTGTCCTCTCGTTCTTGTTCCCTCCCGCATCAAGAAGATACCTTCACACACATCCTCATCATACTTTCCTGACACTATCTTAAAAGTCTCTATCATATTCCCTCTCTTTCTCCTATATGCCAGTGTCGGAAGCCCCAGTGTCCTCAAACCTCTGCTCATAGCCCGCGTTCTTCAACGTTGGTACCAGCTTGCTAGCTCTCCTCTGCACTTTCTCCACTGCTTCTATATCCTTTACCATATATGGAGCCCACACCTGGTTCGCATATTCCAGGTGCGGCCTAACCAGCGCTGTATAGAGGTTCCTGAAGATTTCTTCGTCAAGTGACACAAATGTCCTTATCAGCCCTACAATTCTATTGGCTTTTTTTATCTTTTCCACTAAATGTTCTGAGACATTTAACTTATTGTCTATCACTACTCCTATATCCTTTTCTGCATTCACTTCCTCCATCCCTTCATACATACTGTATCCTACCTTTTCTATCTTGCTTGTCCCAATCTGCATGTACTCGCATTTTTTTGGATGAAAAGGCATTAACCCTCTCCGACATATGACGCAATTTTGAGCCTATTACATACATAAACATACATACATAAAATTTTAAGACTGAGTGTTCCACACATAAGTGCAGTTTCAGTCTCTTGTCCTAATGGCGGCATTCCAGGCAACCCTGTTAAGGGCTGCATCACTTGTCAAGTTCTTGGATTTGAGATCGGCGCGTATAGTCCGATCCCAGGTCTTCCTCGGTCCACCCCTTGGTGCAGCTCCCTCCACAATCACAGACCTGCATTTTTTCACCCAATTTTGTTCATCCATTCTCTCCACATGTCCATACCATCCCAGTCTACTTGTACGCATCACCTCGCTAATACTCTTTATACCTAAACGTCTCCTCAGCTCAACATTTGTTATTCTATCCTGTAGCCTGGCCCCACACATCCATCTCACCATTCTCATCTCATTACGCTCCATTCTGTTGACATCCTCTACTTTAACGGCCCATGTTTCTGAGGCATACGTCATTGCACTTCTAACACATGAGGCATACACCTTTCCCTTCAGGGGGAGAGGCATTCTTTTCATGGTCAGGATTGGCATCAATTCTCTGAACTTCCCCCAGCCACACCTAATTCTAGCAACAGTGGCAGCCTCAGCCCCACCACCGGCAGAGATGGTATCTCCTAGGTAACAAAACTTGTTCACCAGCTCCAAAGACTCATTTCCAAAATTCACAGCCACAGGATCATCACTTAACACAAGCTCGCCTTTGCACACTACGCACTCAAATTTCTCTATTTCTGACTTATCCTTCGGCAGGGGCCCCTTTATTCTACTACAGCGCTTACTCCCATGGTGTACCCAACATGACAGATGCTACATTGAATTGAGTTAACGCCCACTCCCTTTCCACACACTGCACATGGGTATGCACCGCTCTTTTCCACATTGCCTCGTCTCAAACTACAATGCATAACCTTGGTTTTGTTAATATTGACTCTTAAACCCTTGCTCGCCATGCCCTCTCTCCACTCTCTGAATTTGGCCTCAGCATCCTGCATACTGTCAGCTATTAGGACTAAATCGTCTGCATAAAACAGTTCCAACGGGAGTCCGCCTCTAAAATTTCTAGACAGCGCCTCCAAGACCATAATAAAGAGGAGGGGGCTTAATACTGAACCCTGATGGACTCCAACACGGACTGCGAACTCATCACTCAGTACACCCTTCACCCTCACCGAACTTCGCGAATCCTCATACATCTTCATTATCACACGCACCAGCCACTCTTCCACACCAAGTTTCCTCATAGCCCACTGTACAACATCTCTAGGTACCCTATCAAAGGCCTTCTCCAGGTCCACAAACACAAAGTAAAGATCCCTGCCTTTTAGTAAGTATCTTTCCTGTATCTGCCTGACTATGAAGATAGCATCGGTTGTACCACGTCCTGGCATAAAACCAAACTGCATATCATCAATAGAGATGCTTTGCCTGATCAAACCCTCAAGGACTCTCTCACAGACCTTCATGATTTGGTCAAGCATTTTCAGGCCCCTATAATTTCCTCTATCTAGCGCATCCCCTTTTCCTTTGTATATATTTACTATTACACTTTTGAGCCAATCCTCTGGGATTTTCTCATCTTTAATAATGGTGTTTATCAACTCAGTGACTAAGTTTACACCAATCTCCCCTGAGGCTTTTATCATCTCAGCGACAATGTCGGAGCAACCTGGAGCTTTACCGTCCTTCATTTTATTGATTGCGTCGCTCACTACAGCTGGTGCTATCAAAGGAGGGGGCCCAGATATTGGTTTTTCGATACTAAGCTGTTCCTTATCCCATTCAAACTCTACATTTAGCAATCTTTCATAGTGTACCTTCCATGCTTCTCTGATTTCATTTTCTGCATACACAATCTTCCCATTATCATCTCTAACACACTGTTCACCTATAATATCCCTACTGTCATTTTTAACTCGCCTAGCTAGGTTGAAGATCCCATTGGGATTGTCAGTGTTACACACTTGTTCGAGGACCAGGTCCTTAATGCGATTTTTAGCATTTGTAAATAACTCTTTTGGCAGTTCGTTTAGCTGCCTGGTATTCCTCCCTGCTGCCTCCTTTCTTCCATGCTTTGAAGCATCTCCTTTTCTCTTTCACAGCATGTTCTACCTCATCGTTCCACCACCAAGAGGTCTTATTCCTGGGGTGACCCTTTGTTTTCCCACAGACTTTGTCAGTGGCAGCGATAAGGCTATGCTTAAGAAAGTTCCATTGGCTATTTACATCGTTAGGCCTAGCTTCCTTATTTCTATTCATTTCCTCCAGTTCATTATGAAACCTATCCCTAACTTCCTTGTCCTTCAGCAGCCACACTTTCCTTTTGGGTATGTAAACCTTCTTGCGCTTAGGATCTCTGTATAAGCTCATGTCACACACAAGTAGCTTATGCTGGGGGATACATTCTTCGCTCGGGATGACCTTTACATCTCGAACTAGTTTCCAGTCTTTCCTGTTAACCAAGAAGTAATCTATCTGGCTACTGGAGACCCCAGAGTTATATGTGATCAAGTGGCTCTGTCTTTTCTTGAACTTTGTGTTACACACAACCATGTTGAGTGCAACGCAGGACTCCAATATATATTCGCCTTCTAGATTTCTCCTTTCGTAACCAATTCCTCCATGTACCCCCTCGTATCCATCTGCAGATGCTCCCACGTGACCATTGAGGTCCCCCCCCCCTCCACGATAGTTATTTCATTCTCCGAGAGGCCTGAAATGACACTGACGGTGTCATTCCAGAAGTCCTCTTTTATCTCTTTCTGTAAACCAGCCTGTGGGGCATATGCAGATATCACATTCAGAATTCTTTCACCAACTTTCAACTTCAAAACAATCAGCCTTTCACTAACTCTCGTAATCTGAAGCACACTTTCCGTCAGCTCTTCAGCCACCAGAACACCCACTCCTCCTTTCGCTTTATCAGTCTCCACACCCATCCAGTATATCCTATATCTTTTCCTCCTTCCGACAATCCACTGTACCCCATGCCTCTTCCAGAGTGTTTCCTGGGTACAGCAGACGTCCACTCGCCTCCTCTCACACATCTCAGCCACTTCATTCGCACGCAGATTCAAACTACCAACATTCACACTAGCAAGTCTGAGTTTGTGGGGGCATTTGTCATTGTCCTGTGCGGTTTTGTTTCATCGGACTTACGTTTATTTGCTTTGATTTTAGTCATAGTTAGGTAGGTTTGGCTGGCAGATGGGCATCACCCCCCCCAGAACTCCGGCTCCAGTCCAGTCGGCCCACTGAGCAAAGGGGACGGCTCTTTCACAGGGGACAAAAAGGAAATGAGCGAACTCTTAAGCAGGCAGTATGAAATGGCATTCAGTGAGCCTGATGAAACAAAAGTCATCAGAGACCAAAATATATTTTTCATGGAAACCTCCCCCACGGAAACCCCTCAGATGCTGGATATTGATTTCGGTCCAAAAGACATAGAAGAGGCCATTTCCAACATGCCATCCCACTCGGCACCAGGCCCGGACTCATGGAATTCGATCCTAATGAAAAAATGTAAGGAAAACCTCTCAAAACCCCTGGCTATAATGTGGAGAAGGAGTCTAGACACTGGTGACATACCAGATAGCTTAAAAAACGCAATAATTGCCCCACTGCATAAAGGAGGGAGTAAAGCACTACCAAAAAACTACCGCCCGGTAGCTCTAACCTCTCACATCATTAAAGTTTTCGAGCGAGTCCTGCGAAGCAAAATTTCAACATTCATGGAGACAAATGAACTACACAACACTGGTCAACATGGGTTCAGAGCGGGAAGATCATGTCTCTCACAACTTTTGGAACACTATGACAAAATTCTTAAAGCGCTAGAAGAAAAGAAAAACGTGGATGTCATTTACACCGATTTTGCTAAGGCATTTGATAAATGTGACCATGGTATAATAGCCCACAAACTGAAAGCAAAAGGTATAACTGGGAAAATCGGACGGTGGATATACAATTTCCTCGTAAACCGAAAACAATCGGTAGCAGTAAACCAAGTCACTTCTGAGCCTTCGGATGTCAAAAGCTCAGTGCCCCAAGGAACAGTGCTAGCGCCCCTTCTGTTCCTCATACTAATTTGCGACATAGATACCAACACCAGACACAGTACGGTGTCGTCTTTTGCTGATGACACAAAATTAAGCAAGATAGTAAACACACAAGAGGACACGGGCCGACTGCAGGAAGACATGAATGTAGTGTTCCAGTGGACCAGGGAAAACAACATGCAATTCAATGGTGATGGGCTGGTCTATCAGAGTGAGAACTGAGCGATCTCTGCCATACCCATAGCTTACTCTGACTGTTCCTTTTACTTATATATTTTCTAGATCTCAAGTGACGGCGTCTCTTGCGTGGATTGACCTCTTAATCTACCAAGATTGGAAGCCAAAGCGTCACAGCTTTCCTTTGCCCTTCAACTTTCTCTTCATAATTGCTGAGGGGCACAGGGCCCTGGGTGGGGCTTTGGTTTTCCGGGCGTTTCCGCGCCCTCCTCAGCTCCCCGCCATGGAGTGGCTTCGGTCACCCAGGCTTTATTGTGGTCGGCGGGGAGGGTTCTGTGGGGGCGCTCGGTTGTGGCCTTGGCCTTGCTCGGGGCCTTGGGGCTGTTCGGCCAGGCAGCTTGGGGAAAAACAACAACAACAACAACAACAACATGCAATTCAATGAGGAAAAATTCCAATTAATACGGTACGGAGATAATAATGGTGTTAAAGAAATTACAAATTACTTAACAGAATCTAACCACATAATAGAACGGAAAGACAGTGTGAAAGACCTTGGGGTATTAATGTCTGAAAATATGGGTTTCAAAGTACATAACCAGGTCAAAGTGGCGGCTGCGAAACGTCTAACGGGTTGGATTCTGCGTACTTTTAAAACACACGGTGAATTGCCTATGATAACGCTCTTCAAATCTCTAGTGCTACCGCGGCTTGAATACTGTAGCGTATTAACATCCCCATACAAAGCAGGTGAAATAAATGACGTAGAGAGTGTACAAAGAAATTTCACTTCGCATATAAGTTCGATAAAACATCTACACTACACTCTAACCTCCATTTAACGGATTCCGATTTAACGGATATCGGCAATAACGGTCAAAAAATGTAGGCCGGACAATGGACCCAGCAACGGACATAGTCCGTTGCTATAAAAAAGTTGGAGCAAAGTCTGTTGCTCTATCTATTTATCTCTCTAATGCACCTACCTAAATCCCTTATACATTAACATAACTATGTCTTATTTGGACTTTTTGTAATCTTTGAATAATTTCTAATATGATGGAATTGAAAAATATAATATCCTTCCAGCACATAGATAAATAATAAATAAGATAGTCAAAAAAATAGTTCAACCCTCCCCTCAGTCTAGAGGCCGAGCTTCCGAGACGGAAGATTTACGTTTGATAGATTTTTTGTTTTGTTTTTTTCCCTCGATATACACACTCTTTCTATCTATCTATCTCTCTAATTCATCTACCTAAATCCCTTATACATTAACATAACTATGTCTTATTTGGACTTTTTGTAATCTTTGAATAATTTCTAATGTGATGGAATTGAAAAATATAATATCCTTCCAGCACATAGATAAATAATAAATGAGATAGTCATCAAAATATTTCAACCCTCCCCTCCGTCTAGGCGCCGAGCTTCCCAGACGGGAGATTTACGTTTGATAGATTTTTTTTTTTTTTTTTCCCACGGTATACACAAAATGATGGGGATATATTATAACATGTTTTTAATTGACATTTGTGTCGTTTTTGCTGATTATGAGTTGGTAGAAAATAAAATCTTTAATTCTATCATATCGGAAATGATTCCCAGATTATATAGAGACCAAATAATATACACTTTTAAGTGTGTTCAATAGTTTTGCATTATCAATAGGGTGTAGCACAAGGGATTACCAGGATTTATTTCAGGTACAGTAAAAAAAAGGATGCATAACAGTTAAATGTCACGATCCGGACACCTGTACTCAACACCGAATTTTTCTCAAGGAATTTCCGGATTACATCCGGACTGGACAGTATTTAGCAGCAACGGACATTTAGCAGGAACGGACAGGTGCTTGCACGCATTTGTCCGTTAAATGGAGGGTCGAGTGTATTGGGAGCGTTTAAGAGCACTGAATCTGTACTCACTGGAACGTAGAAGAGAACGTTACCTAATAATATACACGTGGAAAATCGCAGAGGGTTTAGTACCAAACCTACATACTCCGATAGTCATGAAATTCAGTGATAGGAGAGGCTGGGAATGCGAAATCCCCCGGATGAATAACAGGGGTGCTATGGGCTCTCTGCGAGAGGGCTGGTTATCACACAGAGGCCCACGTCTCTTCAACAAACTCCCACGGCGAGTAAGAGACATGAGGGACATCTCGTTAGACAACTTCAAGAGAGCCCTAGATGTCGAACTGCAAAAAGTGCCAGACGAGCCCATCCTCGCAAGGGAGCGAGCTGTCGCTTCAAACAGTCTACTGCACCAAATCACCACCCATAACGAGGGGCGTCGCGCTCCTTGGTGCCGCTAGAAGAGCGGCGAACACATCCAAAGGTATCCAAAGGTAAGGGCAAAAATCTGTTCGGAAACCTTCAGCAACTCTCGAGACCTCACTGAGCCCTGTTTTTTGTTTTATCTGTGTTTTTCCTTCCTCCGTTCATTGTCTCTTAAAAAAAAAAAAAAAAAACAAAAACAAAAAAAACTGCAGTTTGGTTATCCATGCGGAACGCTATTGATTTGTTTTTCAAAGTCATGCCGTGATTTTGGAGAAAGAAGAGAGGAACTAACAGCTCTTGTTTGTTGATATGCCAGTGAGTGTCGTTTGACCAGGTGCCCTGCCCTTGATGGCCCTGGTTTGACTGATAGCCCCAACCTAGTGCCCCTGAGGCGTCTGTGTCTACCCATACTGTAGGAGGGGGAGAAACCCATGTCGTTATTGAGTGGAGTACTTCCCGCTTGGCCCAGACCGATAGTAAGCTGTGGATTAATGGAGGAATTGCCAAAATTTCTTCTCCGGCGAGAGAGGAAAAACTTTGTTGCCTTCCAGGATTAATCGTTTGACCTTCAACCGGCCCAACTAAACAGTTAATTGTATCCAGTTGAGAGAGCCGATCAGGGAATCCCACGTCTTCCTGGTCGTATCCAGACTGTGGAGAAAACGGAACAGTTTCTTGCGAAATCTGTTTCGGTTGTCCACACTCTGAGTAAGAGTCAGATTGGCAGTATCCCAGACCATCCCTATCCACTGAATAGTCCTTGTGGGGACAAGGAGAGCCTTCGCCAAGTTCACCTTGAACCCAAGGGTTTGCACATGAGCTAACACTTGGTTTACATGATCGTGACATAATTCCTTTGAGTTCGCCACTACCAGCCAGTCGTCCAGATACCAATACACTTGTATGCCCTGGACTAATAAAGGCAAAAGGGCTTGCCGGACTAGTTTTGTGAAAATTCTTGGTGCCAGGTTTAAACCGAAAGGCATTCTTTGGAAGACATAAGTCTCTTGCCTGACCCTCAGAGCGAGGAATTTTTGGAACCTCTTGTTTATAGGGGCATGCCAATAGGCATCTTTGAGATCGATTGAGCACATCCAACCTTGCGGCGGAAGTGAGAGTCTGAGTTGCTGTACTGTAAGCATCCTGAAGGGCGAATTCTCTATAAAGATGTTCAGTTGCGAGAGATCGAGAACTGGTCGCATCTGCACACTGTCCCTTTTTGGCACTAAGAAGAGTCGTGAGGAATTGACTGGGATAAGGACATGTTTGGACATAATTTCTTGGACTAGAGCCTCCTCCTCCTGAGACACATTGTTGTATTCCAGCGGCTGACACAGTCGAGGCCGCCGGAGCCACCGCCAGGTGATTCCTTTGCTCACTACTTTCCTGGACCAAGTTTTCTTGGGCCAGGCCGAGCGGAATGAACCCAGGTGCAAACTGGGCCTGTCCTTCAAGGCAACTCTCAAATCCTGTGCCCTTAAGCATGGCACTGGGAGACAGAGTATGGGTGGCTAGTTTTTTGGAGGGGGAGGTGGTTTGATATCTGGTGGCTGGCTAGTTTTGGTGGACGAATGCCCCTGACTACCCTTTTGTGGGGCTTTACTTTTGTACCCAGAGTATTTACCTTGTTTGGACTTGTGCAGATTACCTCCCTGTTGAGGAGGGGGTCTGGGGTCCCTTGGTGACTGTTTAGCTTGTGGCTGGTAAGGCTTGTTACCACCCTTTGACTTATGAAAGGGCTTCTTCGCAGGGTCCTTCCAAATTTGGGAGGTAACCTGCTTCCAAGCATTAACCATATTAAACACTAGACACCAGGTTTCTGAGTTAAGTAGGGGGGCAGTAAGGACCGGCGAGAGAGTTACCCGGCGACCTATGTCCGCCGGTAACTTCCTGACCAGATGGACTCTCAGATCTTGGCGGGCTCGAACCGCTTCCATGATCGCAATTCTGATGTCTCCTAAAGACTGAATGGAATTTTGCAATAAAAGTCTCCTAAACAACTCAGTAGCTTTCCTAATTTTGGGGTCAGCTATGGCTGAAATAGTACATGAAAAAGAGGCAGCGATCTGGCGACTAACTAAGTACTGAGAGAACATCCGGTAGGCTTTATATCTTAACTTGAAATCCCGCTCGAGGTGAGCAGCAGGGGGAGTAGAGAAAGGTTCATCTAGGGAGTGCAAGGATACTTTTGACGCCGCAAGAAAGGTAAGTAAATCTGAGGACACTCCTTCTGCTTTGGCTACCGGCAAAGAAAAGTAAGCATGATTTTCTTGGGGAACCTGATGTGAAGACTTCGAAGTAATTGTGGCAGCAAAAAACCTAAGCCTCTATCTCCCAATCTACCCAGGGGCCTAGCCCAACCTACCCCATCTGCAGGACTGGTGTATGCGTATGGTCTAAGACCGGAATTGTAGCCAATTCCGGCGTGAGAGCATTTAAAGCTTTGACATCGTTGACGCCATCAGCTTTTGACCAGTCTGCAAACAGTCGTGCAGAAGCGGCGGGAGGGACTGCCGGGGCAGCTGTGTACAGAAAGTAATCTGGGTTGTATGAACTTGGAATAGCTTTAAGTGACACGTCTAGAACTCTCCCTGCCTCAACTTTTGCCCGAAACTTCCTACTCCTGTTAACTTCAATCTGCCATCCGCCGGGGACCGGAAGTTCCCCTGACACGGTAGGTTGAGCTAGTTGTGGGTTCTGTGGTATCGCAGGGATCCACGAACAATCAGGGCCATAGAGGAGGGGCATGGGGCCCTTCCTCAGTGGTGCCTTATCTAAAGGAGGGGGATGGACATCAGCGATAACCCTTAGGCTGGTGGTCGTAAGCGTAGCCGGCACTGTAGTGCCTGGAGCCGCAGCCACCGCCAGGGTAGGATATGACGGAAGAAAACCTGGGGGGTCTAAGGGCCTTACTACAGAAGGACTAGGGGTCACTACAGGTTGACATGCCGAGGAGTCAGAGGAGGCAGGGAGTTGATAATGTTGCAGAACCTTATGCAATAAATCACTTATTTGATCTGAAGTGACACACTTACTGTGAGAGCCCCTGGATGATTGGGAGCTTGCTTCAGAGTCCTCACCTGTGACCGACTGGGGGGCCGGGGAGAACAGCACTTCCTCCGGCTCCCTACTCAACTCAGAATTCTCTTGTTGTACCTCTAATCCATGATCCGCCGGGGGCCCCATTAAATCTGGAACCGAAGATGGTAACATGTCTATGTTACTGTCATCAGCTCTTTCCTGATTTACGTTATAAAGAGATTGAGATGGCTCAGACTGACGCCAGTAGCCCCCTGCCACAAAGGGCTGGGAATCTGGTATTACCTGAGAGTTATCATCTACTTGTGACCCTGACGGATATCCCTTGTACTGTTCAGCCAAGACTCTCCTAGGGCCTGTCGATCGAACACTACGGGGTACAAAATTCAATTTTGGTATGGCAAAGGTAACATTGGTAGGCACACTTAAAGATTGATCATGACTAGGTGTGGATTCCAGAATGTCTGCCCCTCGTTACGAGTCGCCAGAGTCGTGCCGAGGCGTGTCCGGGGTCGAGGGTGGTGGCTGAGGGGTATCCCTCCGGTTGCCACTGCTTGCCTGACTCGTCGATCCCCCAGAGTCCTCTCTCCGGCGTTTGAGAGACCGGGAAGACTCGGCGGAAGAGTGTCTAGACTGTTTGTGAGGGGGATCTAGATCTTGACCTTGACGTCCGCTTAGGAGAGGATGATCTTCTTCTCTTAGCACGGTCGGAGGGGGGAACCTCGGTGATCTCACTCTCAGTGCCACTGCTACTACTCACTACCTCTTTGCCGAGGGCTTTCGACTTGACTTTAGGTCTGACAGATTTAGAGGAACCGGGTTTAACAAGGGGTGACTTTATAATTAGTTGGTCCCATAGGGCCTCATCATCACAGTGAAGAGCCTTATGGGCCGTATCTTTGCCATAAGAATTAAACGTAGATTTTATCTCTTGGAGTGCCGCCAAACACGATAAGTCTTTCTTAGTAACTAACGCGGTTTTCAAATCAGAGCAAATTGAACAGCGTTTAGATAACCACAAGCCTCTAGAACGATCTAGGCATTTCACGCACTTAATGCATACAGTCCATCCTCCTACAACGCGAGTTTAGGGGCGGCACTGCGCCTCGTGTTGTAGGTATTTCGCGTTGTAGGAATAACACTTTAAATGATCAAGTGGCTGGATTAAGGATGTTGTTTTTGGAGGCAAGAAGATAACATTGCATTGAGGGTGGAGATTTTGCAGGTAGGCAGGATGGCAGGGGGCATTATCCATTAGCAAAATCTTCTTAAAATCCAGTGCGCATCGACGTCATCGCGCTGTAGGTGGGGGGGGGGGGTCGCGCAGTAAGAGGATTTGAAGCACTCGGCAAGGCCATTTCGCGTTATATGTTTTTGGCTCGGGTTATAAGAGGTTTAGGTAATTCGGGACCCCCCCCTCGTGTTGAAGGAGGATCTCGTTGTAGGAACTCGTGTTATAGGAGGATGGACTGTAGTTTGTGAGCGAAAATAGGCAACAGAGAGCAGGTAG
>JBAKBP010020121.1:0-43261 GCA_037953745.1 Lithodes maja
GTGTGTGCGTATTTGTTTTTATTTTATTTTTATTTTTCCAATAGCTTCAGTGGTATTTGATATCTGGATGTTGGTCACATTTATGTTCTACTGTGCCGCTCATAGTGTGGGAGTTGTAGATGTGGCACCTGATGAATCTTTGCCTTGTAAAGCAAACCATTATTATTATTCCTTGCTTCATTTCCCCATCCTCTTTCTTTATCTTTAGTTTTACCTTGCTGTTCTTACATTTGTTATCATATTTATCATACGCGTACGTAACTAGTCTCATATTTTGTTTTGTCAACCTTAGTTTTCGCCATTATTTTATTCTTCAATCGTTATTAATTTTCTTCACTTAACTTGTCTTTATCGCTTCTTCTTCCCTCATTTTTTTTTTTTTTTCTATATTCCAACTACTCCCTCTCGGGCATAGGCTGATAGCCTTTACACTCTACCGCTGAACACGGTGAGGCCCGTGAGATCTTGTTCCAGTCTAGGGAGTGAGACATGCGAAGCACTCACTCACGGCTCGAACCCAACTCCATCTCTGAAGCTGCCTCGCCCCCGCGCTTCACAGTCTCACTCCCTAGGCTCGGACCCTCACTCTCAGAACGCCACCGATTGAGCAGTTAACTCACTAGGCTTTGCCCCCCTGTAGCATATTTTGAATATGGGAATATTCATACAGTGCTATTTAATCAGGGAACAATGAGGGTATTTTGTTTTGGCATATCGGTGTGCTGTGGTAATGCACTGAAACTAGGTACAGCATAAATTCCATCCCAATAATATCTTCCCATTGACATATTGGGATTCGAACCCGGGTCCATTGGATTACCAGTCCAGTGGCAAGACCACTCTGCCACACCTCCCCCAACACCCTCCCTCCCTACCTCTTTCCCTTCCTTCCCTCTCCCCAACCCTCCACCCCTCCCTCCCTACCTACCTATCTTCCTCACCCACATTCTCTCCTTCCTTCCCTCACCCCCCCTCCCTCTCCTCCCTCCAACTCCCCCCTTTCCCTACCCTCCCTCAGGCCACCTATGATAAATGTGGTGCTTATTTACATCTTATAAAGTGAGGAAAAAGATAAGAGAGAGAGAGAGAGATATTATAAACAGTCGTTTCATTTAGTCAAGTATGGCCAACATAAATTATGGAAATCCGTAGATAGATAGGTATATAGATAGATACTGTAGATAGATAGATAGAGATATATATATATAGACAGATATATAGATAGATAAATAGATGGCAGAACACTTTATGATAAACTTGATATATAGAACAATACTCAAGGAGTCCCACACTCTTCATCCAATGGAGTATTTTACATAATTTCCCCTTTTTGTCATAAATAGCTGGTGGCTTCAACATATCAAATCAATAGCCGATGTTGCCATAATCTTCTTTTGTTTATATTTTTATTTTTATAATGTAAAAAAATACTACCGGTCCATAAATGTTAACATAATAGTACCATATCATTGAAATACTAAGTGTTTTCCACAATTATCTTATTCGTATATAATAGCACAGTTGATTTTATTATCTAAGTACTTCTGGCAATTATTGTCCCATTATAAAGCCTGTTTTAAAACCACTCATCTCTGCAAGTGATTTTGTAGCAATTTAAAACATTTATGGGTCATTAATATATATATATATATATATATATATATATATATATATATATATATTATATATATACATTATATACATATATATATATTATGTATTTTTTTTATTTATTATATATATTATACTCATATATTTACCGATTTATTTATATACGGTGAGCCAAACTTCAGGACTAGGTTAACTAGAATGGTCTAAGAATAAAATTATTTATAAATAGAATTCTAAATCTCAACCATTATAGAGATGTTGACTGTGAAAGTGGTATTTTCCCATGTATTTCCATAAAGCTTGTCCAACTGTCAAAGGGCGTATACCACACTCAACATATATATTTTTGTGTTATTATTATTATAAGCATTATTTGTATTATTATTAGTATTAGTATTAGCATTATTTTCATTATTATTATGATAATTTTAGCACTGGCATTGATTTATGAATGTAATAATATATAGGTTGATAATCAAGTAATATTTGTAACTAATTACCGTACATTTAACTCTATCAGTATGTGAGGGCGCCACTTCTTTATATTTTGGCTATCATTGGACGATTACATTCAGTTTAGGAGGTATTTTGTAAGCCGGAGATTTAATTTATAGATATTTGTTGGCTCTTTTTTCCATAGAGCCTTTTAAAGCCCGAATAAAACCTTCTAATGATAGCCAGAATAAACTGCTGAAGCGCGTCAAAATTCTGAAGGGATTACATATCAATTTCACATGTTTGTATTTATTTGATGAAAAACATAATAGGTCTACAAATGATATGAGTATACAGTATCTGCATTGGACGGAGTGAGACAGATGCTTTGTTGATATTGTAAATGCCCAAAGATGTGTTTATTAGTTGGTAGAGAGAAAGCGGAATATATTAGGAAATGCCAAGAGAGAGAGAGAGAGAGAGAGAGAGAGATACAATAAGAGTGAGAGTGAGTGAGATTAAGAGTGAGTCACAGTCATAATAATGCAAGTTAAGATGGGCATTATACAAACAGATACGCACAAGCTTAAATATGGAAAAAGGGGATTGGGTACTGATAAATAATTACTGCTAATAGATATAGATAGATACATTTGCCTTGAAAGATAAAGATAGATAGATAAATACACACTGTGAAGCTAAGACGATAAATTAGTTAAAAATTTATATTAGTAAATACTGCCTTGTTAGTCGGTAGACCAAAATGCGAATATATTATGTTATACCAAGGAAGTGAGAAAGTGTGTGTGAGAGAGAGAGAGAGAGAGAGAGAGAGAGAGAGAGAGAGAGAGAGAGTGAGTTTGGTGTGGGGTGTGTTGGTGTTGGTTTGGTGGACGATTAAGATAGTTGATGATAATGATAGGTATTTTATTTTAATAATGCTGATTAATATTCTTTAGATTATATTGTTGTTCATAATAATTATGATGCTGATACTAATGATATTAACTTTAATTAACTTTATTTATGGTGCTAAAGGTTGTTGTGATAATGATGATGATAATGATGATAATAATGGTGACATTGATAGTATTATTGCTTGTAGTGACAATGGAGACGCTTGATTTTGAGAGAGAGAGAGAGAGGAGGGGGGAAGGAGAGGGGGAGGTAGGGAGGGAGATTGAGAGAAGAGGGTGAGGAAAGTGAATCTGACATCTTGGAGTAAAACTGAGATATTGGGCAAGAGTTCCAACTTTCCTCTCTCTCTCTCTCTCTCTCTCTCTCTCTCTCTCTCTCTCTCTCTCTCTATCTATCTATCTATCTATCTATCTATCTATCTATCTATCTATCTATCTATCTATCTATCTATCTATCTATCTATCTATCTATCTATCTCCTCTCTCTCTCTCTATCTCTATCTATCTATCTATCTATCTATGTCCTCTCTCTCTCTCTCTCTCTCTCTCTCTCTCTCTCTCTCTCTCTCTCTCTCTCTCTCTCACACACACGCACACAAACCCACCATGTGTACTATATATATATATATATGAAGGTATAAATATTATTAGCCTAGTAAGTAAGAGGAGAACACAATGGTATCCCCTCCAGTAGTTGAGGACGCGTGTTTTCCTTTTCTTTTTGCTATCATTAGACGATTTTATTCTGCTTTAGAAGGTGTTTTGGAAGTCAGAGGGTTAATTAAGATATTTTTTTTACTCTAAAATATCCTAAATTTCCTTCCAAATTTACATAAACTCGTTTAATAACAACCAGAATATTCATTAAGATAATATTAATACAAATGTTAAATGGACAGTACAACGAGTTTATTAATTATTGAAGCTAATGTAGGGACAATGGATTATAGTGCTTAACATACAGACATAAAAGGAGATTGGACAATGAATAATTAATTAAGGGAGGTCACCGTTGTTTTGTTTTATCGTTCTCTCCTTTTCTTTCTTTCCCTGGTTTATATCCATTCGGCCCCATTCAGCCAACTGTTTTAAGACGTTTATCCCCATCCAGGTGTCGATTTCTTCCTGGCGAGCGATAGCCAGCCAGCATTGTATGGAGAAATCCGGCTTCGCCGGAGACATTTTTCTATCGAAAAATGTACAAATATAGCTTGCTGTCAAAACAAAAATATATATGTGCTGGCTCGCTACCGCTCGCCAGGAAAATATTGACACCTGGATGGGGGTAAACGTCTTAAAACAGTAGGCTGAATGGGGCCGAATGGATACAAGCCAAAGAGATAGGGAGAGAAAGAGAAAAAAAGCGAGGTGGGCTCCCTTAATTCACTGGAGATAGGCAGCAAGGTCAGAAGCAGAGGCGTCACAAAAACCAGGGCTAAGATTGGTGGAGCATTTTCTTTGGCGATCCAATTATTTCCTCCTATTATATTCGCGTTTGAAGAGAGGGGAGGTGGTGAATAAGAGGAGGAGAGGGTGGGGAGGTTGATAGAGAGAAAGAGAAAGAGAGAGAGAGAGAGAGAGGGGGGGGAGGATAGAGAGACAGGAAGAGGGAAAGCATAAGGGAGAGACAGAACGTGTGTGTGTTTGTGTTTGTGTGTGTGTGTGTGTGTGTGTGTGTGTGTGTGTGTGTGTGTGTGTGTGTGTGTGTGTGTGTGTCTATGTGAAATATTTGATATGTAAAGTGTGCAAGATACTGTCCACTGATTAATTATTGAAGGTGATCTATTGGACAACTATTGTAAGCTTCAAAGGTATTATTTAAGGTGATCTATTGGACAACTATTGTAAGCTTCAGAGGTATTATTGAAGGTGATCTATTGGACAACTATTGTAAGCTTCAAAGGTATTTTATTCCAGTCATAGCATAAGTTTAGGTTAAAATGTCTGCATATTATGTATTATATTTCTTAAATACATTAAATGTATTACCAGTGTGTTTTTATCATGTATTTATGTTGTTTCTCTATAATCCTAACTCCGAATATTTGTCTTCATTATCAGTTACATTCTATAATAATATTAATCTTTATTATTTCTTGTTTCATATATATTTGTCTTTATTTATTATGCTATTCCAAATTATATTCTCTCTTATCTCAAGCTTATCCCTTGAATAACGGTGCATGTTTGTTGCTGCTTAATTAATTCCTTTGTCACCTACCTCCCATAATTCTCTTCTTAAGTCAAATATATATTATTATTCTTGTTTTATGTTTTTCTTTTATATTGCTGTGTTTGACAGGCTCAGTCGGTTTTAATGTCAATTATCTGTAAATCTACCCTTTATTCGTATTGCACATAATTATATATATATATATATATATATGTGTGTGTGTGTGTGTGTGTGTGTGTGTGTGTGCTTTCCTATTTTCCGGTGTCCTTGTATATTTTTTATTTGTTCCTTCTTTATGTGTTTTCATCCTCAGTGTGTTCAATTCCCATTATTTCCAAAACGTATTGATTAATATTGCAATGCCAGTTTTCTGTGTGTCCTCTCTACGTGCAATTATTTTCGCATTTCTCGCTATGTCAATTCTCCTAAAGCCAGATTCACGTTGTTGTTTTTTTGTTTTGTTTTTATATGCTGTACTTGAGTTTGGTATCCTTTTCGATTATTAGATAAACGACTCGGACTGTATTCTTATGATTCGAGGTGTATTATTTGTTTCTATTGATATGCCAGTTTCTTTTACACAGACACAGATGCCACCATGATATGTACCATGTGGAAATGCTGTAGATAAATGGCTGTATTTGATCACTAAATCAGGTTGATGTACAGTAATTATATGAAGGAATAATCTTACCTGGGTTTTCATTGTTATATAAGTGTAAGTCAAATATTCACCTTCAAACTATAACTGCAAAACAGTGAAAGCATCAAATCCCATCATCCCTTCACAGCGTGTGTGTTAAGGGGGGATGGTTCACTTTTTGGGCAATTTTTGCATGTATTCATTATTTTTCTAGTTTCCTCCCTAAACCATCAAACTTAAAAAAAACATCCATTAGATCCCCCTTCTAGATTAATTTGTACATTTTTCGGTAGAAACATTTCCCGGCCTAAGGCCGGTTCTTCCAACATTAAAGGCTCACTATCGTTCGCCAGGGAAAAATTCGACACCTAAATAGCACGAAAGGTCTAAATATTGACGAAGAAATAGGGCAAAAGTTCTTAAAATTGACTAACTAATTGGGCAAACAACTTAACATCTGAAAACTAATGGGGGAAACATGAGGGGGAAAGTGGTCCAGAAACCCGGCCCATCCCCCCTTAAAGAAACCCTGCAGTAACATAGATCGGTCAACCTCCGCCACATTGGTGCCACTGGTGTTAAGGCGGTGTCACACGAGCGATTTTTCAATCAATTTCTACGAACAATTGTTGTCTAGCAGGCTTAAAATTTCAGTTACATCAGAAATCTGCCACCTAACAATATCTACCTCCAGTCTAGTTTCCGATCCCAATTTGAAAAAGCCTCAAAATATCACGAGAAAAAACTTGCTCATGGAAAATTGCCGGAAAAGGCGTTGGTGTGACATTGGCTTTATAGGTCTCTCTTTACGCTCAACTAAATCCATACCCATAATGAATATACTTGCAAAACTGGTACGGAATTTATTAATTGGTCGGTGGAGCTGAAATTGACTTTTATAAAAAATAGCGTCCAGAGAAAAAAATGGCTGCTCCCTTATACTACAGGAGTTTAGCGCGTCATGTTCATACCTTGTCGACCACTTGCGAGTTTCAAGTTATAAGGAAGTTGGAGTTGTAGACATCGATATATAGCAGAATTACCAGCTAAATTACGGCCGTAGTACATATATAAATACATAGAACCAAATTAATCATGGTTTATATTTATTAGAAACCTACATTATTATTGCATTTCTGTTCAATATCGATGTTCAAGACTCCAACTTCCTTATAGCCTGAAACTCGCAAGTGGTCAATTATTCCTGAATCATGTAGGTTTAAAAAGTAAGTAAGTGCTACAGCTTGATATGCTTGGGATCTATTGGGAAAAAGCCATATTGATTTTGCTACGTATGTGTTTAGATGTGAGGATTAAACTTGACATGCGCATATGACTTGAGTTGGCCACAACTCGCATTATCTGGGAAAGTTGCACATCTGAACTCCCGGGATTCATAATACAAAGGTCCCACGAAACATAATTGTCGGCGATTTCGATTAATTTACACATGTGATCCATAATCGTCTAATCCAAGGAAATCGGTGGAGTATATAATATGAATAATATAAATGCCACAGAGTCACAGGTATCACATATTTTGTATGTTCTGTCGATATATTGTCATGTTTTCTCTAAGTTTCCTTTTTCTTCTCTTACTCTTTAACTACATTTTTTAAAAGTTACCTTGAAATTCTACTGTATCTAATTTAAAGTCTTTTAACGTGCTCTTGCACCTAATGTAGTATCTCTGACCTTTAAAGTTTTTGTTTGATGTGGCCTCCCCCGCAGATCCTCCTTGTTTATGTTCCTTGAATTACTTCCTTGGTCTCGTACTGGCCATAACTCGGAGTGCTCTGTGTTAAACTGGGCCTGTTAATGTATTTCCTGCCCTACCCCATTTTCGCCTTAATTAATGTTTTGTATACGAGAGCTGTTCCTTAGGTTAAATATTTTCTGCTGATGGTAGCTACTTTAATTAACAAATATAATAGTTACCAAGGGATTGCAAGAGGTAATTGAGATATGTGTTTTCGTTTTCTTTTGTTTAATTTCATGTTTGTTCGTTAATACTTTTGAATACTGACTAATATTAGGGCAGCCCACGTTCGATTCCCGGTATGTGTGCATCCGGCCTACTCAACATGGCCTATCTGTAATTTGCAGGTTGGTATTGAGGAACCTAAGGTTAGATTAAGAATTAATTACAAAATCAGTTAATATATATTACTCATTAACGTTTCATACGGTCGGCTATAATATCAAATTATTATGATGCAATAATTTACACGTGGGCACTTGTGATCCGCAACTTATATAAGGCCCTTTTTAATACAATTTACGACTCTTTGATTATGAATTACCGGTAGTCAGCCAAATTCTTTAATGACAATGCTACTCACTGGTCCGTCTAGCACTTGGCCGCCTGTGAATCGTTTAATTAAAGGGGGATGGGCCGGTTATCTGGACCACTTTCTCCCTCATGTTTAGCCCCATACGTTTTTCAGATATTAAGATGTTTGCCCCATTAGTTAGTCTATTTTAAGACCTTTCGCCCCATTTTTTCGTCAATATTTAGACCTTTCGTGCTATTTAGGTGTTGAATTTTTTCTCTGGCGAACGATAGTGAGCCTGTAATGTTGGAAGAACCGGCCTTCGGCCGGGAAATTTGTTTACCGAAAAATTTACAAATTAATCTAGAAGGGGGATCTAATGAATGTGTTTGTTTTTTTAATTTGATGGAGGTCTAGGGAGGGAACTAGACATATAATGAATACATGCACAAATTGCCCAAAAAGTGAACCATCCCCCCTTAAGGAGTATTATTGTGCTCAATTAACTACAAGAACATAATATGGAAAATGCAATGGAAAAAATTGTACAGGACTTTTACCCATGACTGTAATGAAAGGGTTATAAGAGGCCAGGTAACCCTGCAGACTTTATGGTGATGATGAGTGTGTGCTGAGGTGGTGGCGCTCCCGAGATAGCACCTGGGATGACCTGGGCTGGCTTACCTTATAATTGGAGAGAGAGAGAGAGAGAGAGAGAGAGAGAGAGAGAGAGAGAGAGAGAGAGAGAGAGAGAGAGAGAGAGAGAGAGAGAGTGTATGTGTGTGTGTGTGTGTGTGTATGTGTGTGTGTAAATGGGGGGGGGGAGGGTATAAGTATTACGATACTTCTGATGCTCCGGGATACTAACTAGGTGGTCTGGTATTATTCATAATTAATACAGTAAATTGCTTCTAAAATAATGTGAGAAAGGATAGGAAACGAGAGAGAGAGAGAGTAGTGAAATTATATACATGATGTTAGAGAGAAAAACGATAATGCAATTCCTGCCTAATTGGTTTGTATGCTAGTTAAACGCGGCAGGCTAGCACCGTAGACTTTATTATGATTATCAATTAATGCTGAGGTGGTGCTCCAAGGATGTGACCTAGGCTGGCTTACCTTATAATTAGAGAGCAAGAGAGAGAGAGAGAGAGAGAGAGAGAGTGTGTGTGTATGTGTGTGTGTGTGTGTGTCCTTACATAAACAATAATAATGACTAGAAATAATGGACTTGGCTTTCGTTTGTGTGTGTTTGTGTTTGTGTATGTGTGTGGACAAGGGTACGTTCCACTGAGACACAAAAAACTACAGTTTCTAACTGTGTGGTTCGATATAAATGGTTATCTTCCATTGCATGTGAGTAGGGTATGAGAGAGAGATTAAAGATGGGCAGGTGAGTGTTATGTGTATTTGTGAGAGAGAATGCAAGTAAGAGTCTTGGAGTTAGACAGAGAAGTACTTAGGTGTTGTGATGTTAACTAGATGGTTCGGTATTAATCTCAGAGTGAGGAAACCAGGATAAACAGAGAGAGAGAGAGAGAGTTGCAAGCATGCATTTCATAACAGTGGGTACAGTAGTAATCGTAATTATTACAATTATCTTCTACTTACAAATATGAGTATTCTTCACAGATCTTATAGTTTATATAACAGGTAGGACTTGGTTTTTGATAATATGAGAAGTGCAATATATTTTACGGATAAAGAATACCTCGTACTGTAAATTAGTAGCGGATCCATATGAGCCACTGAATCAGGTCAAAACGGCTATTCTCGTAAACGGCCACAACCCAAACGGTCAGTATCTTAAAAAGGCTTGCATAATTCACTTTTTCATATTTCACATCATACTCGATTAAGCACATACTTACCATAATTATTGAGAGTATCTCGTTGCGAACTTCGGTCTCAATACAATTGCATATGCTGTTGAAATTGTTTGTGTGACTTTTTGTTTTAGTCATATACGGTATTAATATATTTGTTTTGTTGGTATAATAATTACCATAAACTATTGGTCAAAAATAGATCAAACGTGATCGCACCTGTTTTCAATCTTCCTTGCACTCTCGACTATCTGCTAATATTTCCGCTAGATATAATCTATATCTTCGAAACTAAAAGGATAATATTAAATCTGAGCAACTCATGAAGCTCAGCACTAAATGTTCAATAACATGCACCTATAATTATGTGTGCACACATTTGGGAAATTTGTCATAATTGACTCTGAAACAAAAAGTATTGTACATATTCTTTGTTAATTTGTATAGCATATATTTGCCAAATCAATTATGACGAATTTCCAGAATGTCTCCATACATTATAATAAGAAACTTAGTGCAGCGTCCTATGAGCTTCTCAGATTGCAGTGGCTCCTTGGATCTTGGAGATAATCATTTGTTTGCAGGCATCTTACTAGATCGTGGTGGCGAGACCAAACACAAAACAATCAATTTGGACTCGATTCACCATGATCATAATGTTTTGTCGTGATTATTATTGTATTCCAAAACAGACAGAAGTTGGGACATTTTACCAGGTGTAATTATTTACTCATTGACTCCATAATCATTTTTGGGTGAATTAGTTTCACGTTCGCCGCTACATTGGCGTCCAAAGAATGGTTGCGCAGTTTTAGTGGCGGCGAAGTATCGGCAAAGAGTTAGTGTGAAAACTAATCTAGAATGGGTACAAAAGAGTTAGTGTGAAAAATAATCTGGAATGGGTACAAAAGAGTTAGTGTGAAAAATAATCTAGAATGGGTACAAAAGAGTTAGTGTGAAAAATAATCTGGAATGGGTACAAAAGAGTTAGTGTGAAAAATAATCTAGAATGGGTACAAAAGAGTTAGTGTGAAAAATAATCTGGAATGGGTACAAAAGAGTTAGTGTGAAAAATAATCTAGAATGGGTACAAAAGAGTTAGTGTGAAAAATAATCTGGAATGGGTACAAAAGAGTTAGTGTGAAAAATAATCTAGAATGGGTACAAAAGAGTTAGTGTGAAAAATAATCTAGAATGGGTACAAAAGAGTTAGTGTGAAAAATAATCTAGAATGGGTACAAAAGAGTTAGTGTGAAAAATAATCTGGAATGGGTACAATTTAAATCATACAAAATAGTATTTTCATGTTATTAGTATTTATTTATACTTAACATTATGTTGATCATTAAGGTAAAGTAGGAATATATATAATACATAATACAATGCAAAGTTATATGTTTTGTGACACCAAAATGTTACTTTTTGAGACTTCACTCGAATTTAAGTGATGGAAAAATATGCCAAAGCATACTGTATATTAATTATGTGGTTTACCATATTGAATGGATTTCTATACCAACGTTGACTATTGTTCATAGCACGTGTTTAGGAAATTTTGGGTGTTTTCCTTGTGAAATTTATTTTCTTCGAATATAAATGGTTTATTATAATTACGGGAGGACTTTTCTTGATGATTTGTTGATATTTAAAGAGAAAAATATTATTATTACTATCCTCCAATACATATAGAATGTTTAATATCTAGTATCGTATATTGTATTTTACCTTTTGTAAAAGCTCAGAAATTAATCTAGAGACATGGCAATTTATTGACTAATTTCAATGTAGCAACAGAGTCGTCTAATTCCTTGGAACGTGTTAGAAATTAAACTAAATATCATGGTTCGGAAAAATATGGCAATCAAACGAATTGTCAATATTGCTTAACAAAATAAGTGTATGGTGTTAAAAAACTCTAAGCATTTGTGAATTACAAATGAAGGTATTTAGGAATAAATGAGTGAGTGAGTGATTGAGTGTGTGCGTGTTTGGTGTGCATATGTGGGGGTGTGCATATCTTTGTAATCGGTGCGTGTGTTATATGTGTGTTGCGTGTGTGTATATGTGTATGAGTGTATATACCTGGATGGGTGTGTGTATGTTTGTCTATGTGTGTATGTGTAGAAGTGTGCGGGTGTGTTTGTGTGTGTGCCCGTGTATTTGTGTGTGTGTCCGTGCGTGTGTGTGTGTGTTTAGAGCGAGAGAGAGTTATAGTGTCATGGGGAGAAAAGAAGAGGAAGAGGCGAGGTAGAACAAGCCGGAATTTAGTACTTTCCTCTCTCTCTCTCTCTCTCTCTCTCTCTCTCTCTCTCTCTCTCTCTCTCTCTCTCTCTCTCTCTCTCTCTCTCTCTCTCCCTCTCCATGCTCCACCCGAAAATAATTAAGAATGTTAAGGACGAAATAGCAAAACCCCTGACACAACTATTTAACTTATCATTACTACAGGGGATTGTACCGAGTGATTAGAAAGATGCGAACATTACGCCGATATACAAGAAGGGTAGCAAGGCCAAAGCGAGTAATTACAGACCAATTAGTCTAACTTCAATTGTAGGAAAAATCATGGAAAAAATCCTTAGAGATAAGATAGTAGATTACCTCAAATCAAACAACCTAATCAAAAATAGTCAACACGGCTTTAGATCAAATAAGTCATGCCTAACAAATTTGATTGAATTTTATAACAAACTATTCACATATAACGACATGACGAAATCACTAGATATAATCTTCTTGGACTTTCAAAAAGCTTTCGACAAGGTGCCTCACCGAAAACTATTGGCTAAACTGGAGAGGATAGGTATCAAAGGTGAAATTCATTCTTGGATAAAAAATTGGCTTACAGACAGAAGACAGAGAGTGGTGATAAATGGAGTGGAATCGGAGTGTGAGCCTGTCACTAGTGGAGTTCCACAGGGCTCAGTCCTTGGACCGGTCCTGTTTCTCATTTGCATTAACGATATTGATGTAGGGGTAAACAACACCATTTCCAAATTCGCCGACGATACAAAAATAGGAAATACAGTCCTGAACGAAGATGATAGAAATGCGTTGCAATCTGATTTAAACAAGATATCAGAGTGGTCGAAAAAATGGCAGATGCCCTTCAATGTCGATAAATGTCAGGTGCTGCAGGTTGGTAGCAGAAATATGAAATACAAATACGAAATGAATGGCAAACAAATAAAAACCGCAACGGTAGTAAAAGACCTAGGGGTACTAATATCTGAAAACCTAAAAACTTCCGACCAATGTATAGCAGCTGCAAATAAGGCAAACATAGCATTGGGCTTTATTAAACGAAAATTTACATATAAACATGAAAACGTAATAGTGCCACTGTTCAAAAGTATGGTGAGGCCCCACCTTGAATATGGCGTGCAGTTCTGGTCACCTTATCTGATCAAGGACATTGTAAGACTCGAGTCAGTACAGCGTAGAGCGACGAAGATGATACCCTCATTAAGAAATAAACCATTTGAAGAAAGACTTAAACGATTGAACCTGTTCTCATTAAAAAAGAGGAGGTTGAGGGGTCAGCTTATTGAGTGCTTTAAGATACTAAAAGGTTTCGACAAAGTCGATGTAAATGCACTATTCACATTAACTCCCTCAGACATATTATGTTGCAGTAAGTCCGAGGAGGCGGGAGCCCCAGGATCATTGCCACTGCCTCGCACTACTCTCACAACAACACTGCGGCCGTTAGAATTATCGCAGGAGGCTGAGGTTGCCACCAACGGTTATATCGTATGGTAACTTATCGGACTTACTGAGCTCATATGACGCAAAATCGCGTCATAAACTTATTGGAGAGGTATAGAGATAAGTCCATATGACGTGATCGCGTCATATGAGTTTTTGGTGGACTTATTCATATGACGCGATCGCGTCATATATGTCGCAAGGAGTTAAACAATACTAATCAAACTCGCGGAAATGAAATGAAATTAAAAACCAAAAAGGCAAACCTAGATGTCACAAAGAGTTTCTTCACCTACAGTGTGGCGACAGAGTGGAATAAACTACCAGCGAGAGTGGTGGAGAGCGACACAATAAACGCTTTCAAGGGAAGGCTTGACCTCTATCTGCAGAGGGCTGGGGTGATATGAAAAAAAAAAAAAAATGTATGTGCATGTGTGTCCACTGTACAGTATGTATATATATTGTTACGGCTGGATCGGCAATACATATTCGGGATTCTTGATCGTAGGACAGAAATGGCTTAAGTGACAACGACACGCTCGATTCCAGTCCCAAATACTATATGCTCCAGACAACAAAAGCACCAACGCCCTACAGAGTTATCGTCTACGGTAACGAGGTACCTTAACTCGGCGAAAGTGTACAACAGGGGTAGGCTATGAGGCTAAACTCCCTCAAGACATTTATAGGTTACGTTATTACTAAAGAAATGCAATACTCAAGAAACTACGTTAATATTAAGCCTCTAATAATGTAGAATAGAAGCAGGCTAAAGGTATAACAGTGAAATGCTAAATGACAAATGTACACGCCTACTTGAAAGCGCGTGCACTACAATAACTGTCCCCTACTAACATGCACTAGCATGTAGCATACAAGATGTTCATGATCCAGTAGATACCTAATAATACACATGGGAGGAACATAAATAGTAGTCACTTATTATAATAATGAATCTATACTTGGAATAACTAAAAGGTTGCAGGCAACAGTACTGCGCCGGTAGCCTACTACCCCATAGGCTACTTCGCTTCTCTCACTCTGTCTCCCCTCCGAGTCCGTATTCGCCCTACGCAACAGAACTCCGGACACAGCAGCAAAACGACAGTGCAGTTAATTGATACATGAAAGTATTAATAGTGTTGTCTTGTGTGTGAGTAATGTGTATTGTAAAGGGTTACATACATATACTTAAAGAGAGCTGCAATGCATAGTAAAATAAAGATATATCCCACTCATCATCCCCATGTGTTCTACTAGCAGGCCAAGTCACAGGAACAACGAGTCCCAGCACCGAAAGCGAGAACCCAGGAAAAGACTGTAGAGAACACAAGGACAGATAAATTACGTTACTCTACTATACCGGCACTACGAGCGAGCTGTAGTCTCGGGTGCTACACTCGCTCCTGGCTCGGTATGCAAATCAAGGCTAAGTCCTCGTCCCTCTACAGACAACTCCTGGGCATGGTCGGGCTCTTACACATGGCACCAGTCTAGTCACAAATTGGATGATGAGCGGGGCATATAACTCGTGAACATGTAGAACGTTCACCAACTATCCTCATCAAGAAGATCGCTGTTCACATTAACCCCTTAAATCTAATACATGTAAATATATGCTTGTCCTAAGAGTAATACGAGAGGTGAGTGCTGAAACTCCTTTAGGACCTCAAGGGAAGGTTATGCATTTAAATAGAGAGAAGAATGAAATGAGAGTAATGTCGTCAGAGAGAAAGAGTGCAACCGTGAGAAGTTGGGAGAGAGGGCAAGGGATGTTAGAATCTCAAAGGTTCTAGGCAACCTGGTCATGGAACACGCAGCCAGCCTCCAGGCAATGTGCTGTACGACAACATGGGCCCAGCCCAAGTAGCGTAGGCAGGCAACAATGGACTACCAACCCTGTCGTGCCTAGCTATAAGCGCAAGGCTGCCAACCAGTCCATACGTCTGGCAACCCACCCGGCCGGCAGCGTGGCGCGTTGCTACCCTCTTGCTCTGAAGCCTAACTCACTCTCTCTCTCTGAACTCCCATTGTCTTATCTATCAACTTCTCTATTGATACTACATATTAAATGGAAGGTCACGACATGGCTTAAAACAAAACCCACCACTGGTTAGCACATGACGAGACCTTTGCAGAGATACAAAGAACATAGTTATAAGTTGTCACACTCAATATACATTGCGGCTGACGGTAGCCAGATCACGGGCGGTACAGTCGAGTACCAAGGAGTACAATCAGGTTGCGTTGCAACGCACTGGGTGCGTCACAGCCCCCCCAAGATTTTAGATAATCGACCTTAGAAGCATTATCAAAATCTGACAGGCAACCAACCGACCTGCTACCCTTAGCTGCCACTAATTGCAAAAGGTGCACAACAACTGAAGTGTGAATTATACATAAAACACAATATCGCATGCATCATGCTACAACAATAAAGACTTACAAAACTAAAAAAAAAAGAAAGAGTTTTCTCGTTTATTTTATTGTTTTATAATCTTTTTGGACGGCGTTATGATAGCCTAATTTTACTCCTGCTCAACCCACACACCATGCACGACTATCTTGGATCATCAACCCTTGATAGACAATCTGCTATCACGTTCTCACTCCCGGCAATATGCTGAATGTTGAGATTATACTCTTGGAGCATTAGGGACCACCTGGTCAACCGCATATTCCGATTGTGAAACTGATTTAGGAATTTCAAGGGATGATGGTCCGTATAAATCGTCACTACCGGGCCGTAGGCTGGAACATAAATTTCGAAATGTTTGAGCGACAAACGATAGCCAGAAGCTCCTTCTCTATAGTCGAGTAATTCCTTTGTGCCGAATTAAACTTGCGAGAAAAGAAGCTCACTGGGTGTTCCAAGCCCTCGGAATCAGTCTGCAGTAACACTGCCCCGGCACCCACACCGCTGGCATCAGTCGCCAGCTGAAAACTCCTGGAGAAGTCTGGGGCCCTCAAAATCGGATGTGTACACAGCAGGTGCTTGACTAGGTCGAAAGCCCTCTGACACTCCGCAGCCCAACAGAACTTCACTGACTTCGACAGTAGATCAGTTAACGGTGCTAAGACAGTAGAGTATCCCCGGATGAAGCGCCTATAATAGCCTATCATACCTAGGAACCGCATGACCTGGCGCTTAGTGGTGGGCCTGGGAAACATATTGATAGCCTGTATCTTGCTCAGGGGGGGGGCACACCCGGCCTAACCCGACCACAAAGCCAAGATACTGCACAGTAGCCTTTACAAACTCGCACTTCCTCAGGTTCACCACCAGCCCAGCATCGTGCAACTTCCCAAACAGGGTCTCTAAGTGCCTAAGGTGATTTTCAAAATCGTCATCATACACTATCACGTCATCAAGGTAGACCGTGCAGTTAGGGATTTCGTCACAAATATCGTTCATCAGGTTCTGAAACGTGGCAGGTGCGTTCTTAAGCCCATAAGGCATTACGTTGCATTGGTAGGTCTTGCCATCTACCACAAAACCACAAACTTGCTTAGCTCGGTCTGACAGGGGTACTTGCCAGTAGCCTTTTACAAGATCAATTTTAGTAAGGTACTTTGCATTCCCTATCTTGTCCACGCTGTCGTCAACTCGAGGCAAAGGGTAAGGGTTGGTAGTGGTCAAGCCATTTAGCCTACGAAAATCTATGCAGAACCGCACCTTGCCGTCAGGTTTTGGCTGCAACGTGACGGGTGATGTCCACTTCACATAACCTTCAGTGATCATCCCTCTCTCAACCATGTACTTTAACTCCTCCCGTAAAGCTGGCAACTTTACCGGGGGCACACGGTAGGGCACTGACTTGAAGGGCACATTATCACCGACGTCCACGTCGTGCGTTACCTGAGTAGTGAGACCTGGGTGTTCGGCGAAAACAGAGGGGTATGACCTGAACAGGCCTAGGACAGCAGCACCCTGGTGCTCAGGCAGGTGACTTACAGCTTGCCTAGCCTCTTGTTCAGTATTCCCCGCCCACTGTTCCGCGGAAATGACACAGTCCCAGCTATCCTCCTCAGCAGCATGACTGTCCCCACCTCCTTCTCCACCCTGGCCGCTGCAGGCCAGCACAGGGACAGTGAGAGGCTCTGAGGGGCGTCTCACATACTCTTTCATGAGGTTAACATGACATAACTGATGTTTTTTCCTACGGTCAGGTGTTGCAACGAGATAATCAAGGTCGGACAGTTTCTTAGCCACCACATACGGCCCAATGAACTTGGCAGAAAGGGGGTGTCCAGGCAAAGGTAAAAGCAACATTACCTCCTGACCCACCGAAAACTCCCGAAGCTTCACCTTGGCGTCATACTGGTGCTTCATGACCGCCTGTGCATTAACCAAGTTATTACCTGCCGCTGCCATGCAACCTATAAGTCTCTCCCGGCTCTCAAGGACATATTTAAGTACAGACCCCGGCTTCTCTTCGCCCTCCCAGATCTCTTTCACCATACTTAAAGGTCCTCTCACATTATGGCCAAAGACTAGTTGATTTGGACTGAACCTCAGGCTCTCTCCTGGGACTTCACGTGCAGCGAACAGAACATACGGCAGACCCAAATCCCAATCAGTGTAATGTTCTGCACAGTAACAGCGTAGCATACTCTTCAGGGTCGAGTGCCACCGCTCCAAGACTCCCTGACTCTCGGGATGGTAGGCTGACGACACTACAGAACATATACCGTGCAACTGAAGGGTTTGCTTGAACAATTTGGATGTAAAATTGCTCCCCTGGTCTGACTGCACCTCACGTGGAAATCCATAACGGGAACAGAACAATAATAAGTTTTTAACAACTGCCTTTGCCGAGCCGTTTCTCATGAGGTATGCGTCCGGGTATCTCGTAGCCACATCCATGATTGTCAACAGGAATTTATTGCCACTACTAGTAGGCGGGAAAGGGCCAACCAAATCTACTACAACTTTGCTGAACGGAGGCCCGGTGACAGGTATGGGAAACAAAGGTGCCTTCGGGATTGTCTGGTTAGGCTTCCCCGTTGTCTGGCAGGTCGCACACCCAGCCACCCATGCACAGACATCAGCCTTGACCCCAGGCCACCAGAAAAACCTGCCCAATGCCGCCAATGTTTTTGTTACCCCCAAATGACCCGCCACCGGCACATCATGCGCCAGACACAATAAGGACTCTCTATACTTATTTGGAACAACCACCTGGTCTACTACCCTCGCACCGCCCTCCCACTTCGATTTGGGGTCTAGAAATCTGCGGTACAATATCCTGTTGAGCCTAAAGAAATCTCCCGGCTTCGCATCCCCATCTTCCTCCAACTCTATGGCACCATTGCTATAACGAGCTAGGCTAGCGTCTTGCAGCTGCTGCTCACTAATGTCCCCGGGCGTCAATGCATCAAGATGGTTTTGTAATAAGACATTACCCCGGCTAGTAGGCTCTACTGCCTCAGTGGCTCTCGCTACAGCTCTTGCCTCACGCGAAGTCTTACCCAACTCTGCCTTGTTACACACCATATCTGGGCCAGAGTCAACTCCCGTGTTTATTATAGGTCCAAGTACCGAATCACCGAGAAGTGCAGCAGAATCAATGTCCCTTTTCCTGCCCTTAGCAACCTTCTCCTGATCCTTCCTCCACTGTCCCCGAAGTTGAGTGCTAGGCTGTGCAGGAGCCGCAGAGCGAGATCGGGTTACCACACAGGCCATCTCATCCTGTTGGCACCTCCCAACCCATTCCCGATTCTCACCATACACGTCGGCCGCCCTCTCGGCAACGACTAAGGGTGGAGTCCCGGAAGTGGGCACCGCAAAGTCGTTGCCGAGAAGAAGGTCGACGCCCTCAACTGGCAAACACTCAACGATCCCTACATCCAGCTCCCTGCACACCTCTCCCACTCTCAACTCCAACCTCACAAGTGGGTATGACCTCGTAGCATTTATACCCTGCACCACAACAACTCTGGCCGCATTTATCGGTTTCCCTGTGAAGTTCCTCAACAAAGTTTGCGAAGCCCCCGTATCCCTCAGCAAGTCAACCCTCCGTAGTTCACTCCCCCAGCTCACAAACCCGTGTCCCCGATGGCTACAGAAAGTGTCCCGGACAGGTGTCGAGCCTTCCGTACGCTTCTTTACCGCGTGTGCCTCAGCTGCTGACAACCTACCCCAGGCAGTTGCTGCAGCCTTCAGAGACACACCGATACTGTGAACCAATGACACCGGCTTAGCGGGAGTGTTACTAGGGCACTCACGTGAATAATGGCCTAGCTTCTGACATTTGTAACATTTCACATCCCCAATGGGCTTCTTCCCTTGTGCGGGCGAAGAAGGGGCCTGACCTTTAGTAAATGGGAGAGGCTTGTGTTTGTAGGTGTTATTAGGTGCAATGCTTTCAGTGTGGTTATGTGTGTCATAGGATTTGTTATTATCGAAAACTCTGGTGGGTGGGGTATAGCGCCCCTTCTGCCCTGACTCAGCCCTCTGAGCGGCACCGCAACCACGAATCAATGATAATCTGAGGTCTGCCATCTTGGCAGCCTCCTCTACTGTCTTGGGACATTTTTCCTTAATGTTCAGCGTTAGATCGGTTCCAGTACATTTGTAAAACTGTTCCAGATAGAAAAGTTGCTTAATTTCCTCAGCCGACTCTGCGTGCTCGGACCGAAACCAGTTATTACATTCATCTGTTAAGTCCCGTGCGTGCTCCATAAAACTGACGTCGCTCTTCTTATTCACGCCACGGAACTTCAATCTATAAGTTTCGGGTTGCAGTTCGTAGGCCCGGAGCACAGCCTCCTTCACCAGTCCATACACGACACTCTCGTCCAGTGACAGTGCATCGTAGGCTTTCAACCCCTTACCCACTAGACGTGATGAAACTAATGCTGCCCATTTAACCTCCGGCCAGTCATACTCACGACACTTCTTTTCGAAACGAGCAAAAAACTCAGTCACTGCTGTCTCATCAAATGCGGGTACTAACTTAATTAACTGCGAAAGTGAGTCTGTAACCCGGTGCCCACCACCGAGATGACGCCCCGTGGTCTCTACTCTAGACTTCTCGACATCCATTTCAGCCTGGTACCTGGTTGCATCCTGATTGGCTTGGATTCTAGCAACCTCTATGCGTTCTATACTAGCCTGTTGTATCTGAGTCTCCTGCAGCTTAATCCGTTCTATACTAGCCTGTTGACTCTCTTGCAACTTAAGCTTAGCTAGTTCTAGCTGAAATAACATCTCAGGAGACAGGCCTGGGGGGGGAGAGCACAAAATGGGGGATCCACCCCGAGACGTGTTTACGGGTAAGCCAGCTTGCCATTGAGAACCCTCCTGCTGCATCGTGCTAAGACTCGCTGGCTGAGGGCCCAGCTCAGGGGTAGAGTGGAATGGAGGCTTGGAGGGAACCCCCCAAGACCCCACTCCACCCACCGCCCCATCGCCATCACCCAACAAACATGCCACCAAATTCTTCTTGGGCCAACTGTCAGGACAGTCCCGCCCCAAAACCGTGGCTAAACAGCGAAGACCGTAACAATCAATAGCCTGCAGGCGCTGTTCGGTCAAAGGTGTCTGCAAAAATGCCCGGCATCCCTCTCTCCACTTATAACACTCCCCTCCCTAAATATCTGCTGTACTTGCTGGTCACTAGGCTGTACCGTGTTATCCTCCCCCGTAAATGATGAGTCATTAGACATAGTGCTGGTTATACAATTGCTGTTCATAAAAAAAAAAAGTGCTTATTACTAATTGCAGTCTCGACTCACAAAATGTTAAAGATGCTTGAATGACTCTACTCTAGACACCTAACGAAACAATCTGCAAGTCCACCAATACAATAATGACACAATAAAAATTCCTCCAATATGCAAGAAAATTCTAGCCAGCTCTACTAGGTAGCATAGAATAGTTCTCCAAAAAACATGTGATAGGATACTACTGAATCTTGTGCAAGGTCGCCATTTTGTTACGACTGGATCGGCAATACATATTCGGGATTCTTGATCGTAGGACAGATATGGCTTAAGTGACAACGACACGCTCGATTCCAGTCCCAAATACTATATGCTCCAGACAACAAAAGCACCAACGCCCTACAGAGTTATCGTCTACGGTAACGAGGTACCTTAACTCGGCGAAAGTGTACAACAGGGGTAGGCTATGAGGCTAAACTCCCTCAAGACATTTATAGGTTACGTTATTACTAAAGAAATGCAATACTCAAGAAACTACGTTAATATTAAGCCTCTAATAATGTAGAATAGAAGCAGGCTAAAGGTATGACAGTGAAATGCTAAATGACAAATGTACACGCCTACTTGAAAGCGCGTGCACTACAATAACTGTCCCCTACTAACATGCACTAGCATGTAGCATACAAGATGTTCATGATCCAGTAGATACCTAATAATACACATGGGAGGAACATAAATAGTAGTCACTTATTATAATAATGAATCTATACTTGGAATAACTAAAAGGTTGCAGGCAACAGTACTGCGCCGGTAGCCTACTACCCCATAGGCTACTTCGCTTCTCTCACTCTGTCTCCCCTCCGAGTCCGTATGCGCCCTACGCAACAGAACTCCGGACACAGCAGCAAAACGACAGTGCAGTTAATTGATACATGAAAGTATTAATAGTGTTGTCTTGTGTGTGAGTAATGTGTATTGTAAAGGGTTACATACATATACTTAAAGAGAGCTGCAATGCATAGTAAAATAAAGATATATCCCACTCATCATCCCCATGTGTTCTAGCTAGCAGGCCAAGTCACAGGAACAACGAGTCCCAGCACCGAGAGCGAGAACCCAGGAAAAGACTGTAGAGAACACAAGGACAGATAAATTACGTTACTCTACTATACCGGCACTACGAGCGAGCTGTAGTCTCGGGTGCTACACTCGCTCCTGGCTCGGTATGCAAATCAAGGCTAAGTCCTCGTCCCTCTACAGACAACTCCTGGGCATGGTCGGGCTCTTACACATGGCACCAGTCTAGTCACAAATGGGATGATGAGCGGGGCATATAACTCGTGAACATGTAGAACGTTCACCAACTATCCTCATCAAGAAGATCGCTGTTCACATTAACCCCTTAAATCTAATACATGTAAATATATGCTTGTCCTAAGAGTAATACGAGAGGTGAGTGCTGAAACTCCTTTAGGACCTCAAGGGAAGGTTATGCATTTAAATAGAGAGAAGAATGAAATGAGAGTAATGTCGTCAGAGAGAAAGAGTGCAACCATGAGAAGTTGGGAGAGAGGGCAAGGGATGTTAGAATCTCAAAGGTTCTAGGCAACCTGGTCATGGAACACGCAGCCAGCCTCCAGGCAATGTGTTGTACGACAACATGGGCCCAGCCCAAGCAGCGTAGGCAGGCAACAATGGACTACCAACCCTGTCGCGCATAGCTATAAGCGCAAGGCTGCCAACCAGTCCATACGTCTGGCAACCCACCGGCCGGCAGCGTGGCGCGTTGCTACCCTCTTGCTCTGAAGCCTAACTCACTCTCTCTCTCTGAACTCCCATTGTCTTATCTATCAACTTCTCTATTGATAATACATATTAAATGGAAGGTCTCGACATGGCTTAAAACAAAACCCACCACTGGTTAGCACATGACGAGACCTTTGCAGAGATACAAAGAACATAGTTATAAGTTGTCACACTCAATATACATTGCGGCTGACGGTAGCCAGATCACGGGCGGTACAGTCGAGTACCAAGGAGTACAATCAGGTTGCGTTGCAAAGCACTGGGTGCGTCACAGGAGGTAGAGGGGTTAACAGGAGGGGAGGTAGAGGGGTCAACAGGAGGGGAGGTAGAGGGGTCAACAGGAGGGGTGGTAGAGGGGTCAACAGGAGGGGAGGTAGAAGGGTCAACAGGAGGGGAGGTAGAGGGGTTAACAGGAGGGGAGGTAGAGGGGTCAACAGGAGGGGAGGTAGAGGGGTCAACAGGAGGGGAGGTAGAGGGGTCAACAGGAGGGGAGGTAGAGGGGTCAACAGGAGGGGAGGTAGAGGGGTCGACAGGAGGGGAGGTAGAGGGGTCGACAGGAGGGGAGGTAGAGGGGTCAACAGGAGGGGAGGTAGAGGGGTCAACAGGAGGGGAGATAGAGGGGTTAACAGGAGGGGAGGTAGAAGGGTCAACAGGAGGTGAGGTAGAGGGGTCAACAGGAGTGGAGGTAGAGGGGTCAACAGGAGGGGAGGTAGAGAGGTTAACAGGATGGGAGGTAGAGGGGTCAACAGGAGGGGAGTAGAGGGGTCAACAGGAGGGTAGGTAGAGGGGTTAACAGGAGGGGAGGTAGAAGGGGTTAACAGGAGGGGAGGTAGAGGGGTCAACAGGAGGGGAGGTAGAGGGGTCAACAGGAGGGGAGGTAGAGGGGCCAACAGGAGGGGAGGTAGAGGGGTTAACAGGAGGGGAGGTAGAAGGGTCAACAGGAGGGGAGGTAGAGCGGTCAACAGGAGGGGAGGTAGAGGGGTCAACAGGAGGGGAGGTAGAGGGGTCAACAGGAGGGGAGGTAGAGGGGTCAACAGGAGGGGAGGTAGAGGGGTTAACAGGAGGGGAGGTAGAGGGGTCAACAGGAGGGGAGGTAGAGGGGTCAACAGGAGGGGAGGTAGAGGGGTTAACAGGAGGGGAGGTAGAAGGGTCAACAGGAGGGGAGGTAGAGGGGTCAACAGGAGGGGAGGTAGAGGGGTCAACAGGAGGGGAGGTAGAGGGGTCAACAGGAGGGGAGGTAGAGGGGTCAACAAATATACTTTGGGCTTCGGTCATGGAGGGATTTGAGGGGAGGGCTCGGGAAAGGTTTGGTTGTTTTGGTTGTTTCATGGTTCAAGCGCTTTTGTAATTCCGTCGGTCAGTGCTACTCTAAGATCCATGTTATATCCATAACACCACACTTCGATTAAGTGAATTCCATAAAAAAAAAAAAATGGTTTAGATTTGTTTTTATTATGGACTGGCCGTGTTCTCTCTCTCTCTATATATATATATATATATATATATATATATATATATATATATATACAGTACTAAACAGAATGGCTTTCCGTACACCAACCTGGATGTCTATGTCTAAGACCAATTACTTAAGTCTAGGATTAACAAGACCTGTCCACCTGTTCACCAGTCACATGCACAAGTTACATGGAAATAAATTAATGTTATACTTTTTATATAATGATAATTATTCTTATTAACAGCATATATTACTAATTTAAGCATTCGTTTGTATTGCATTTAATAGAAAATATGACGGAGTTGATTTTAGTGCACTCTACAATATATATAATCAAAGTGTGAATGTAATAGCTCGTTAATTAACAAGTAAACGTTACTTTTTACCTAATGAACAATCTTGAATTTATGTCTGGGTCGCATCAACTAATCAACACATGTTTTTATCTACAATATAAACAATGAACATTGATTGGGATACTTCTATCATATCAATTTTTAAGTTACGGGGGGTCACCGTTTTTTGTTTATCTTTCTCTCTTTTTCTCTCTTTCTCTGGCTTGTATCCATTCGGCCCCATTCAGCCAACTGTTTTAAGACGTTTATGCCCATCCAGGTGTCGATTTTTTCCTGGCGAGCGATAGTGAGCCAGCGTTGTATGGAGAAATCCGGCTTCGCCGGAGAAATTTTTCTATTGAAAAATGTACAAATTTAGCTTGCTCTCAAAACAAAAACATATTTATGCTGGCTTGCTCCCGCTCGCCAGTAAAATACTAACACCTGGATGGGGGTAAACGTCTTAAATCAATAGGCTGAATGGGGCCGAATGGATACAAGCCATAGAGAGAGGGAGAGAAAGAGAAAAAAATGCGAGGTGGGCTCCCTTAACCCTTCTTTAGCGGCGCGCAACATAAGTCGAGTTAAATAAAGCTGGACTATGTGGCGGTGCTCGACATATATCGTGTGGCAATTTCAGCACGTAATGTTGCTGAGAGAGAGAGACAAGTGGTGGCAGGAGAGTAGCGAGCGTATGACTGCTCCAGACCACCGCGGCGAACCTACTGACACGAATCCCACCTCCTCCCTCCCTCTCTCACTCGCTATATACGGAATTGTATGGGGAAAGTGCCTAATTACATGCTTTTTGCACTCGCGTTGCACGGTTTTTGCAAGAAAACTAGCCATCATAAAAGGATCGTTATGGTGTCATTCGAAAGCTCTGTTTATGCCCTTTCAGGGATAGATACTTGTTTTACGTTCTGGGTCTTATTTAGGCATGAAAATGATCACGTAAACAGCCCTATTTTGGGTAAAAACACCCCGCTGGTGGCTACATATTATAAACCGCATAGGCCGCTCTTTAAGTGTTAATAAATACTGTAAGACACTTTTCGAAGATCGTTATACGCTAAGGTTAGTAATAAGGACCTGTACACTCGGATGCCATTGTATACATCTACCTCACTCGTAAATATTGGTGGACTTTCCATGTTTTTTATTATGGACATATAGCACTGGAAACGAATTTATGAACATAACTTTCCATACATCAACTACAAACGTATAAATCATATTTAATGAAAAACAAGTTCTATCCAAAAATCAACCCACAGAGCTATAATAATTGCATAAATACATTCATAGGGAGTCCACGATTTCTTATGAGTGAGCTAGAAACTATGGCATCCAAATGTACTAATATAATTATGCTATATCATGATAAAACAAATCTTATGAGTGGGCTAGAAACTATGGCATCCAAATGTACTATCATATGCTATATCATGATAACAAAAAATCTTATGAGTGAGCTAGAAACTATGGCATCCAAATGTACTATCATATGCTATATCATGATAAAACAAATACATTAAATCGCTGCTAAGGATGTTGCTCAGGATGTATTGTATTGATGTTGTTCTTATCCTCGATGTTACAGATATTGATGTTTTTTAAATTAAGAAGACGTCGCTGGTGCAGAAGGGGTTAATCACGAATTACCTTCGTACTTCAAGCTCTTCATTAAGTTAATATATGGTAATTAATTTACTTTCAACGCCTCCAAGACCCAGTTTCTCTCCATCACAATCTTCCACAAGACTATCAACTACTCTTCAACAATACACAACTCAACCCTCCATCTTCTACATTTTAAGTGTATCATTTTAACTAACCTTTCTTTGAAAGATAATATTACCACTCTTGCTAAAAGCAGCTTCCCAAACGTTTTTTTTTTTTTTTTGGATGTGCTCAACTGTCTCCGTGGGTTCCTCACCCCCACACAGCTTCTTGCTCTGTATCGGGGCACAGTGCGCCCCTGTATTGAGTATTGTTCCATGTGTGGGGAGGCTCCACCCATACCGCACTTCTCGAACGAGTAGAATAAAAAAAAATCGCCTCATCGACTTGCTTCCTCTTACTAGTTGCCTACAATCTCTTTCTACACGCCGCAATGTTGCATCTCTCTCACTCTACTATCATTATTACAACAATCAATGTTCTTCAGAGCTCTCTCAGTGTGAACTCCCTCCCTTGCGGCAAGTACGAGGCACCCACCTTTCAACACAGTCCCACTCCTATTCTGTCCAGCTCTCCAACCAAAGAATTGGCAAATGTTCTCAGTCTTCTACTCAACAAGTGAACTCTGGAACTCTCTCCCTCAATCAGTCTTTCCTTCCTCCTATGACTTAGACTGCTTTCAACTTCGTGTGTCCAGGCATTTAGAGTCCAACGTCCCTTGAATTTGGCTCTTTAAACTTTGGGGGGAGACACTCGTTACGGGCAACCTGCCTTTTGTCTCCTCCATGCATATAGAGAAAACAAAAATTATACGATTTGTGAGGACTGTGTTTACCGTTTCAAAATAAGATTATTACAGCTATTTTGCCAATGACAAAAAACAAAGCATAAATCAATATTCGAGCATATTGTTATTCACTTACTTATCCATCTATGTAGCAGTATTCATTTAAATATCATCTTTACTATAGCTACTATGCCTACTACCCTTGCTTGCTTACCTGTTTCTATTTCTACTGCAACTAAAATGACTGATGAGCTCTGTCACCTGCACCACGCAAGGCAATTATAACAGTCATTTACTAGCAACTGCCTCCATCTTACAATTATCTCATTCACCACGTCCACTGTAACTACCACCATCATTACTATAATTTTTACCACCACTGCTACCTCCATCACTACCACCACCATCACAATTCGCACCACCATTACTGTAATATCTATAATCACTGTTACCTCCACTACTACCACCACCACAACCATCAACATAACCTTCACAATTACCACCACCATGTGTACTACAATCTCTATCACCACTTCTACCTCCAACACTACCACCACCACCACCACCACCACCACCACAGCTACCACCACCATTACTATAATTTCTAGCACCATTGTTAAGACCACCCACACCATTACTCTAATTTATATCACCATTGCTACCTCCACCACCATCATCACAACTACCACCATCAAATATAATTATTTCTACCACAAATACTACCTCCAATACTACCATCATTTCCACCACCATCACAACTACCACCACCATTATAATCATTTCTACCACCATTAACACCATCCTAATGCTGCCTCTACCACTATTCCATCACCACACATATACAGTATACACAACCACAACCACCACCACCACTATCAACACCACCAACACCACCACTATCAACACCACCACCAACACCACCACCATTACAATAACTATCACTTCTACCATCACCATCTACAATAGCACTGTCACCAAGCTCACAATCACGAATATTAACCCTTTCAGTACCCGTGCCGTCCTTTTAACTTTGTTCTGGCTACTAGTAGACGATTGTATTCAGTTTAAAAAGGGCCTCGAGCAATTAACAAGCTCCGAATGATCTCACTTAACCCTTTTGGCTGCCACAGATCCTTCTTAAACTGCATAAAGTAGTCTAAATATAGTTAGACCATAATTTAAAAGACGTTGCCGGTACAGAAGGAGTTAATACCTTTTAAATATTAAGAGCTCCACCAACATAATTAAGGGGAGGTGTTTATTATATTTGTATTACTTTGTCCTATAGGAGTGAGGTAGACAAAAGGCAGAACTGCCTGTGGCTGGTGCCTCCCCCAGAGTTGAAAGGGTGACAGGGCCAATATCAAGGGACGTTTGAGCCAAAATGCCTGGACACACGGAGTTTGAAGCAATTGAACTCGTAGGAAGAGGTAAAGACTGATTCTGGGAGAGAGCTCCAGAGCTCCATCAAGCCCAAAATAACACCCCAAGACCCGCTTTCAAGATAAATTTGTAAACATTTTCGATAGAAACATTTCTCCTCTTAATTTACATGCTCGCTATCGGTCACCAGGAAAAAAAAACACGTAATGGCACGAAAGGTCTTAAAATTGACAGAGATGGGGCCAAAGTTCTAAAAATCACCAAACCAATGGGGCGAACGACTTAAAATCTCAAAAGTAATTGGGGTAAACATGAGGGAGAAAGGTGTCCAGGAAAAACAAAACAAAAAATTTCAAGTGTAAATCTCCCCTCAAGCTCACCAAAACACTATTTTTTTATGGCGACTAACTAATGGTCTGGGATGAAAAGATGCCCTCGTTCAGTTCTGCTTAAGGGAGTCTGGTTTATTTTTGTTTCTGGTCCCCTTTCTCCCTCATGTTTAGCCCCGTTAGTGTTCAGATTTAAAGACGTTCAGCTCATTTGTTTGGCGATTTTAAGACCTTTCACTCAATTTCTTTGTCGTTATTAAGACCTATCGTGCCATTTTGGTGTCGATTTTTTTTATTGAGAGCGCGAGCGAGCCTGCAATTTAAGTCGGCCAGGATATTTTTCTATAAAAAAAATGCAAATTTATCTTGAATAAGGGATAAGTCTTGGGGGTGTTTTATCAAGCTTGATGGAGGTCTAGGGAGGAAACTACAAAAACAAAACAATAATAATAAAAAATATTAAAACTTACGCAAATTATTACGCCCGTTTCCCCTTAATTATAACCCAGATCGGGGGCCCCCCCTCCCCCACCTCACCCATCGTGTCAAAGTTCCATGCCATCTCACCTTAGCTCATTTTTCGGCCACACACGCACACACAAGTCAATGTTTACAGCTTTCTTTGTCCGGGGTGGGGGGAGGGAGAGGGGGGGGGGGTGAGGATGGATGGATGGGTGTGCGTGAGAAGTAGGTGGGATGGAGAGGGGGAGGGGATGGATGGGTGGGTGTGGGAGGGAGTAGGTGGGATGGAGACGGGGGGAGCGAGAGGGGATGGATGGGTGGGTGTTATTCACTTGCTTGTTTCGTCAAGGGGAATCCACGCAATGCGAGCTAAGCTCATTATTATCGCGCCTCCTTAACTGGGAATGTATTGCGTGAAATGCATGTTAAGTGTTTATGTATCGTTGGAATGGCTGTGGATGTGTGTGTAGTCTGTATTTTAGCCAATTGGCGACATCTGGAAACGAAGGCTTAGGGTTAATCTGTATGGTACCATTCTCACTACGGTACCAGTCTCACCCGAAGGCTTAGGTTGACCAGTAGCTTAGGTGAACCATATGATACCCATCTCGCCTTGTACCATTTTTGCCAACCCCAGATGGGACGTCACAACGTCGTCCACTTATTCCAGGTACCTATTTACAGCTAGGTGAACTGAGGCTAACACATGAAAGGAGACAAGCCCAATTTGTCTCCGCCCGGCCGGGGGATTGGTGGGTTGGGGTTGTTTGTGTGGTGGAGGGGGAAGGGGTAGATGGGTGGGTATGGGTGGGTGGGACAGGGGGTTGGGGCAGGGGGAAGAGATAAATGGGTGGGTGTATGGGGGGGAGGGGTAGGGATAGATGGGTGGGTGGGGGGGGAGGGGTTAGGGATAGATGAGTGTGTGTATGTGGGGAGAAGGTAGGGATAGATGGGAGGGTGGAGGAAGTGGTGGACGGAGGGGATAGTGGAGGTGGGGAGACAAGGGGTTGTTTGTGAGGGGAGTGGGAAGGAATAGATGGTGTGTGTGTGTGGGTGGTATGGTGGAGGGGAAAGGTATGGATGGGGGTGGGGGAGTCATGGGGTTGTTTATTTGAGGAAGAGAGGTGGGGGGGTGGGGGGGGGTTGGCGGGAAGGTTTCAAAGTCCAAGATGAGACGGATGATAAGTTATTACCGCGACAGACACCTAAATTATTGGTATTGACTTATATTATTACCCCCATCTGGTAATGTATAAGGTATAGTCAACTCCTTTAATCTGCAGTCTAAAAAATAGTCGTTATGCAATTATATTTTCTTTCAGATTGCTGTAGGGATAAGTATCGCTTGTATATTTCTTGATTCGTCCTTTTGTTCATGTTCTATATTACAAATATAATGTATGCATTAACTTTTAAGCTTCTAATAAGCCCATACAATATTCTAAGACTGCGGATTAAACGAATTGACTGCACCTCTGTTCACTCTTGTTGTTGTTTGTTATTGCTTCGTATTACTCTTCTTTACCTTCTTGTGAGGGTGAGGGCTGGTCCTATCATGAGTGAGGTTTGGCATCCTCTACCCAAAGTTAGCTGTTTCTGTCTGTCTCTTTTACTGTCCTACTTTTCCTTCTTGGGGCAAGAGGCTAGGAATACTCCTCCCCCTGTATAATTATCCTACTCGACGAGAACGCGAAAGTGGTCCCGAATCCTGAGAATAGCAACTTTAAATGTTGTATCTGGTCGGGCTCTGTCTCGTGTCGGCCACCCCTAGCAATGGGGTATGTGTCGGAGTATATACATAAATCTTCTTGTATCCCCAATTTTTTTTTGCTAAGCAAAGACTTCTGAGAGGTATTGAACAATCATAGAGCGTTTACAACTTTTTATGAAATCTCATACAAAAAAGAAAAGAAAATGTATATATATATCAACGCACTCGTAGCGCCCTAATGATGATCCTAAATCTCATTAACCCTTTATGTACCGGTGCCATCCTCTTAACGTTATTTTGGTTACTATTAGACAATCAAAGTATTCAGTTTAAAAAGGGCCTCCAGTAATTAACAGGCTTCAAATGATCTCACCGAACCCTTTTTACTACCACAGATTATTGTTTATCCCTTTCACTACCGAGGATGTTTGTGGTATTATTTCAGCTCTATTTAAACGTTTTTGTGCAGCTTAAAATGGATCTGTGGTAGCCAAAAGGGTTAACGAAGATAGTTCGAAGCCTGTTAATTGAAACTGAATAAAATCGTCTAATAGTAGCTAAGATAAAGGAACAAGATGTCGCCGGTACAGAAGGGGTTAACTGCACAGACTCTTCTAATAATAGCTACAATATATGAACAAAACGTCGCCTGTACAAAAGGGGATAATTCAGAAGCTGTTATTGAAACGTTGTCACAATTTTGTTTAACCCCTGCTGTACCGGCGACGTCTTTTTACAATCCTACTCTCTTCCTGGCACCACCACTCCCTTCCTCCTCTCTTCCTGGCACCACCACTACCCTCCTCTCTTCCTGGCACCACCACTACCCTCCTCTCTTCCTGGCACCACTACTACCCTCCTCTCTTCCTGGCACCACCAGTACCCTCTTCTCTTCCTGGCACCACCACTACCCTCGTCTCTTCCTGGCACCACCACTACCCACCTCTCTTCCTGGCACCACCAGTACCCTCCTCTCTTCCTGGCACCACCACTACCCTCCTCTCTTCCTGGCACCACCACTACCCTCCTCTCTTCCTGGCACCACCACTACCCTCCTCTCTTCCTGGCACCACCACTACCCTCCTCTCTTCCTGGCACCACCACTACCCTCCTCTCTTCCTGGCACCACCAGTACCCTCCTCTCTTCCTGGCACCACCAGTACCCTCCTCTCTTCCTGGCACCACCAGCACCCTCCTCTCTTCCTGGCACCACCACTACCCTCCTCTCTTCCTGGCACCACCACTACCCTCCTCTCTTCCTGGCACCAGCACTACCCTCCTCTCTTCCTGGCACCACCACTACCCTCCTCTCTTCCTGGCACCACCACTACCCTCCTCTCTTCCTGGCACCACCACTACCCTCCTCTCTTCCTGGCACCACCACTACCCTCCTCTCTTCCTGGCACCACCACTACCCTCCTCTCTTCCTGGCACCACCACTACCCTCCTCTCTTCCTGGCACCACCACTACCCTCCTCTCTTCCTGGCACCACCACTACCCTCCTCTCTTCCTGGCACCACCACTTCCCTCCTCTCTTCCTGGCACCACCACTACCCTCCTCTCTTCCGGGCACCTACACTACGCTCCTCTCTTCCTGGCACCACCACTACCCTCCTCTCTTCCTGGCACCACCACTACCCTCCTCTCTTCCTGGCACCACCACTACCCTCCTCTCTTCCTGGCACCACCACTACCTTCCTCTCTTCCTGGCACCACCACTACCCTCCTCTCTTCCTGGCACCACTCCTCCCCTCCCTCTCACCTCAACACCTCCCCTCCCTTTCACCACAACCCCTCCCCTCCCTTTCACCACAACCCGTCCTCTCCCTTTCACTACAACCCGTTCTCTCCCTTTCACTACAACCCGTCCTCTCCCTTTCACTACAACCCCTCCCCTCCCTTTCACTACAACCCGTCCCCTCCCTTTCACTACAACCCGTCCCCTCCCTTTCACTACAACCCGTCCCCTCCCTTTCACCACAACCCCTCCCCTCCCTTTCACTACAACCCCTTCCCTCCCTTTCACCACAACCCGTCCCCTCCCTTTCACCACAACCCCTCCCCTCCCTTTCACTACAACCCCTCCCCTCACTTTCACCACAACCCCTCCTCTCCCTTTCACTACAACCCGTCCCCTCCCTTTCACTACAACCTGTCGCCTCCCTTTCACTACAACCCGACCTCTCCCTTTCACCACAACCCCTCCCCCTCCCTTTCACCACAACCCCTCCCCTCCCTTTCACCACAACCCCTCCCCTCCCTTTCACTACAACCCCTCCCCTCCGTTTCACCACAACCCGTCCCCTCACTTTCACTACAACCCCTCCCCTCCCTTTCACCACAACCCCTCCCCTCCCTTTCACCACAACCCGTCCCCTCACTTTCACTACAACCCCTTGTTACGACCGGGCACTCGGGTACACTAGGGCTCTTACACAGGACTCGAGTATGGCTCGCTGCCACAACGGAAACACACGATCCCAACCCCAGAGTACTGCCAGCCGAACAAAAAACGCCACTACCCTCCAGAGTTCTATCTGCTATAACGGGGTATACAAGAACTCGGTACTAGCGTTTCACACAACAGACTAATAACAAGACGGGAGTTATCTAGTCTGGTCAACAATCAAACAAAGAAGAAAGTACTACAACACTAAAGAATAGTGTTGGCCGAAGCCGAAGTAATCCACCCTTGAACTAAGAACTTAAGAAGTCCTCCACCCTCTACTTCGGATCGGCACTATTACGTTACGTTAAACAATAGTCCTCGAGCATCAAGCAAGGAATCTTCTGATAAGTTAGATGCTTCTCGAATACTCGTAAGAAGTAAGTATCGGATTTTGAACAGCAATTTAATGAATAACTCACTGGTAATTAAAGGCTTTAAATTGACATAAGAAGAATTATAAGAATAAGCAATAGGATATGGCAAACATTAAGAAGAAGTACTCCGACAATGCACTGGCAATAGCCTACTAAGATTGTGCTCGTGGGCCACTAATCTCTGAAGTAGCTAAGCGTGCCACACATGAAATCAATAGTGCTTAAACAATAATATACATAAGGAGAAGCTTCAATACTATACTGTATCTGCTGGTCGAGCAAAGTCTAGCTGGGATATCTAAGGTTAAGAGACAATGGCTGAGCAAGCGGCTCGTAGCCTAGCGAGGTCCTTAAGACTGTGCGGCCAAATTACGGTAATTGACGGGATGCTCTCTTGAGAGATCCAGATCACTAGTATCTGGTTCTCTCCTGGCGATCCTCTCAAAGTCAAGCAAATGAGATAGCACAGTGTTGGGTGGCACAGGCAAAAGCCCTCACTCGCAACACAGTGCTAAACTCCCACGGTACACAATCAAAAAGACCCCCTAGGCTTCCCACGTCTCCGTTGCAATTGTGCTGGTTCAACCAACCTAGCACTCATAGGAAATCACAACTCGAGGAACCCTATCCCAGTCTAGCATTACCTAAACCAGCAGAAAACAGGAACATGAATAATAGTACACAGGGAAATACATATACGAGTGCAACAAACATTAATCAATCCTATTCTAGTTAACCCTTCCAAAAATAGGCTATCTAACAGGCACTTATCTCGTGAGAACTCAAGCGATAATACTTTGGCTGACTAAATCTGCACCAAAGGGGTCATGGAGGTTACACAGGGACGAGAAGAGTAGAAGATAGGCTGTTCAGAGAGTAGAGAAAGTTCACATCAGTCGGAAGAATATGGATAGTTGCAAGGGATATGAGAAGTCGCTTTGCCTGATGAGTTCTGATCTAAAAATGGCGAGACCTCCCTTTTTATACTCGGCCCCGTAGCGAGCATAACGGCAATCATGACGTCACATTCGCTCTCTCAATCTGGGATCGACAAAGGATTCCCACGCTCTGGATGAGGGGGGAGGGAGGGGGGAAGGAGGGAGGAGGGAGTGAGGCCTACACACCTCGTGGCGCGCACACTGTCCTCCGTTACATAACTCGCTCTCTCTCATCACATCATTATATATATATAAATCTCCCACACACAATACTTATATATAATGATTTAAAATAGAACTCGTTGACTTAGAAGAAAACAAAATACATAATGATAATACTTATAGTACAACGGTTCACATAAACTGAGTTAGGAAACTCTACACAGACTACAGCCAAAGTTCCTGCCCTGACGATCCTAGCGAGGGTGGGGCCTGACTGGGCGTTCTGTACAGCATGCTCATACTCGACATGCGTCACACCTCCCCCAAGATTTTACTTGCTCAACCCTGAGCTAAAATCTGATATACAGAACCCCATCAAACCCCTCACACCCAGCGACCGCATGGCACTAAAACAACGCTGAGTTTATCACTAAAACACATCTTAAAAAAAAAATTCACATTTCATAACTCCTCCCAACAATAGTAAAAGACATAATATCATGCTCCCAGAGCGAGCTTACAGCAGCTCAGCCGTTTGATAGTTCGTGGACTACTCAAACCTTATAGGCTATGACAAACTTATACAATTATCTTCATCAAAAAGAAAGAGTTTTTATATGATTTTTATATTTTAATATGTTTTTTTCGGCTGCACTATAAGGGCAGCCTATTTTCTTCTATACCAAACGCTCAACTCCTGCTTTACGACCCAATACGCTGGGCTACAACCGCGAGCCAACAAGCACCAAGCGCAAAATACTACTCAAACCAAAGCAGGAGGCTACCCGTGTGTCAATTTACCCAGGATCATATACCCCTGAACGACCACATGCAACCTCGTTGTCACAACCGGCAATATGGCTTATGTCCAGGTTATATACCAATAACCTTAGTGACCACCTGGTCAGCCTCATATTCCGATTGTGAAACGGGTCCAAGATCTTGAGAGGGTAATGATCTGGGTAAACTACACCGACCGGACCATAGGCTGGAACATAGATCTCGAAATGCCCCAGCGCATCATTGTCCTTTTCACTTTCATTCATCAGGCTCTGACACGTTGCTGGTGCATTCTTAAGTCCGTCAGGCACAACATTGCACTGGTAGGTACTCCCGTCCACAACAAAACCACATACCTCTTTAGCACGCTCGGACAAGGTTACAAGCAACGACCACTCACGACATTCCTTATCCCTCAGATCCTTCGTCCACACGTAATCCAGCTCTGCTTGCACCATAGGCTGTCGAGCAGGATTTATACGGCAGGGAATTAAACTGAGCCTTGCACTGTCTCCACGAACAACATGCCTTGTGCCCTCCCACAACCCAGCCGAGACCGCAGCTTCTAACCTGTAGTCTCCCTCCTTCTCCACCTTCGTCCCTAGAACAGCCAGGTCATGAGAGGGACAATCAGTACCACCCGTGCAGTCACTCCCACAGTTCATTATTGCTAAGGCTTCCCCGCCGATACCGTACATGCGCACCCCCGCATTCCTTGTGACGACATCTGCCTGCGCAGCATCACCGCTTTCAGCGACATGGCCAGATACAGTCGGTCTATGGTAGGGCTGTTGCATTAGACTAGAGCAGCATTGGGAGGCTATGCGACGACCGGGCACTGCGATACCACAGCCGACCTTACCAATCTGCTCAATGTCCTCCTTTTGACCACCACCCTTGGCAGCCATGGGTCGACCCTGACCTGGCAACCATGCCAAAGCCTCGTCGCCCACCTTAAACCACCGAAACAACGAGGCTAACGGTCTTTTAACAGTCACATGACCTGCCTGCGGAACATCTCGCACCGCCCGAGTTGTGAGACTCAGGGGCTCGGCACGACCAGTGGGGTATGAACCGAGCTGGTGCTGGAGTGCTGCACACTGCTGCTCAGGCAGGTGCTCTAGCACTTCCACAGCCACCAGGCTCGTGTCCCCCGCCCACTGCTTCGCCGAGACATGACAATCCCTACTCTCCTCCACCTGTGCCCTACTGCCCCCCTCTCCTTCTCCACCTTGGCCGCGGCAGACCAACGCAGGGACAGTAGGCTGCTCAGGTGGTTGCCTCACAAACTCCTCCAACAGGTTCACATGACATGCTTCCCCGTCCTCGTGTTTAATCTCGACAGCACCATTACCACACTTCTGAACTTCCGGATCCTCCAACTGCAGTTTACAAATATCTGAGGGAACCAACCTGTCTAGATGCTTCCGAAGCAACCCAAATCCTTCCCCAATATCAAACTGAGCAATCCTTTTTTCTCTCCGTGTGCAACGTTGCTGCCTCGGAGTCTCTTCCGGCCCTACCTCCTCACTAGCTGTGACAGGTCCTGGGGCCTCTCCAGACTCTAACATAGGTGCCAATACTGAATCACCCAGGAGAGCCGCCGAGTCAAAACTCTTAAAACCAACTCCAGCTTTAGCCTCCTCCTGTTGATCGTTCCTCTGCTGGTCTGAAGACGGAGGACTAGGCTGTGACACTTTATCTGCCCGAGCTCGGGTGACAACACACGCCATGGGTTGTGCCTGGCACCGCTCGACACACTCTTGTTCTCCCCCACTCACGTCGGCCGGCCTCTCGGCAACGACTAAGGGTAGAACCTCAGAAGCGGGCATTGCAAAGTCGTTGCCGAGAAGAAGGTCGACGCCCTCCACTGGCAGTTTCTCCACAATCCCAACATCCAATTCACGTGCCACACCATCCACCTCCAACTCCAACCGCACCAGCGGGTATGACCGAGTTGCATTAATACCCTGCACCACTACCACCCGAGCCGCATTTATAGGGTAGCCAGTCAAATTGTTCATCAGAGTCTGGGAAGCACCTGTATCACGCAAGACCTCTACTCCATGCTTGCGCCCCGCCCACATCACGCAACCCCGTCCTCTATGGTCGCAAAAAACATCCTGAGCAGGGTTCGAGCCTCTCAGGTGTTTCTGCATTGGCTGTGCCTCAGCCTCTGACGAACTGCCCCGGGCAAACTCAGAAGACTTCGGAGACACACCAATGTTGCAGGCCAAAGACACAGCTGCTGTAGGTGGTTTGCTAGGACAGACTCTTGCAAAGTGCCCCTTTTCATGACAAAGATAACACTCCAACTCCCCTCTGGGCTTCCCTTGGTACTGGGAAGGGCCCGGCCCCTTCTTAAATGGGACGGTGTTAGTCTTGTGGTCAGTCTTGGTATCATAGCTCTTGTACTTGTTTGCATAATGTATATCACTAACTCGGGGGGGTGGGGTGTCACGCCCCTTGTTACCTGCCTCACTACGCTGGGCAGACCCGCACCCACGAATTAATGATAGCCGGAGGTCAGCCATCTCAGCTGCCTCCTGTAGAGTTTTAGGGTTCTTTTCTTTAATAGTTAAAGTCATATCTGCACCAGTACACTTATAAAACTGCTCGAGCAGAAACAGCTCAGTCAACTGTTCGGCCGTCTCAGCTTTCTCAGAACGTGTCCAGTTAGCAAGTGCATCTTTTAAGTCCCGGGCATGTTCAAGAAAGGTCGCCTCCCTAGTCTTCGTAACACCCCGAAACTTCAATCGATATGTTTCTGGTTGCAACTCGTATGCCCGTAGGACAGCTCTCTTCAATTCTGGGTAGTCAATGCAAGACTCTAAAGGCAGTGCATCATAAGCCTTCAGACCCTTACCCGTAAGTCTTGAGGAGACCAGAGCTGCCCACTTCTCTTCAGGCCAATTATGCTCCCTACACTTCTTCTCAAAACGATTAAAAAATTCTGTGACTTCAGTTTCACTAAATGCCGGCACCAACTTGACTAAGTGGGACAAGGACTGTTCTCTTACTTGGCCCTCACGGCCCATCCGAATCCCTGTTGACTCTGCACGAGTCTTATCTAAATCTATTTGAGCACAATATTTCTCTGAGTCGTATCTAAGCTCAGCCTCGTGCCTCCTAACCTCAGCCTCATGCCTCCTGGTCTCAGCCTCAATCTCCTTCTCCTGCTTCCTAGACTCAATTTTAGCAAGCTCGAGTTTAAATATCATCTCAGGAGACAGGCCGGAAGAGGGAGCTGCCACTACTGAAGGAGGGGGGGCAAGAACTGGGGAACCACCATACGCACCGCCCGAGGGCACTCCAATCTTCCAATGCTCATCCCTCTGTGGGAGAGTGCTAACCTCCGGCAACTGAGTGGACGGCACTGTGGGAGTCGAGTGAGAGGGGATCTGGGGAGGAACTCCCCCAAACGCCCTCTCCTCCGAAACCCCATGTCGCCCACGCAACACCCAGGAAATCAGCTCCCCCTTGGACATCCCTCCTACATTGGATAGACCCAAAACCTTGGCTATCAGGTGCAAGCCATAAACATTCACCCCAGTCAGCCTCTCCTCCGTCACGTCACGTGGTACTGCTTACTCACAAAAAGTCTAGCATCCTCCTCACTAGTTACTAACGGCACCTCCTCACTTAGCATCTCTCGCTCCTCGTCAGTACTAGGGCCCGACATACTGAAGTTCACCAAAAAATTCTCGAGACAAAAGTGTTAAACTCCCTTATGTAAGCACTAATTACTAAATTAACTGGAGTCTCTTAAATGCTCTCCTAATTGCCTTACAAAAAAAAAATATTGTTCAATATGTACGCTAAAGTACGAACAAACAAATGTTGTACAACTCTGCAAAAAATTATACTGTTCACAAAATCCTAAGCAAGGTCGCCATTTGTTACGACCGGGCACTCGGGTACACTAGGGCTCTTACACAGGACTCGAGTATGGCTCGCTGCCACAACGGAAACACACGATCCCAACCCCAGAGTACTGCCAGCCGAACAAAAAACGCCACTACCCTCCAGAGTTCTATCTGCTATAACGGGGTATACAAGAACTCGGTACTAGCGTTTCACACAACAGACTAATAACAAGACGGGAGTTATCTAGTCTGGTCAACAATCAAACAAAGAAGAAAGTACTACAACACTAAAGAATAGTGTTGGCCGAAGCCGAAGTAATCCACCCTTGAACTAAGAACTTAAGAAGTCCTCCACCCTCTACTTCGGATCGGCACTATTACGTTACGTTAAACAATAGTCCTCGAGCATCAAGCAAGGAATCTTCTGATAAGTTAGATGCTTCTCGAATACTCGTAAGAAGTAAGTATCGGATTTTGAACAGCAATTTAATGAATAACTCACTGGTAATTAAAGGCTTTAAATTGACATAAGAAGAATTATAAGAATAAGCAATAGGATATGGCAAACATTAAGAAGAAGTACTCCGACAATGCACTGGCAATAGCCTACTAAGATTGTGCTCGTGGGCCACTAATCTCTGAAGTAGCTAAGCGTGCCACACATGAAATCAATAGTGCTTAAACAATAATATACATAAGGAGAAGCTTCAATACTATACTGTATCTGCTGGTCGAGCAAAGTCTAGCTGGGATATCTAAGGTTAAGAGACAATGGCTGAGCAAGCGGCTCGTAGCCTAGCGAGGTCCTTAAGACTGTGCGGCCAAATTACGGTAATTGACGGGATGCTCTCTTGAGAGATCCAGATCACTAGTATCTGGTTCTCTCCTGGCGATCCTCTCAAAGTCAAGCAAATGAGATAGCACAGTGTTGGGTGGCACAGGCAAAAGCCCTCACTCGCAACACAGTGCTAAACTCCCACGGTACACAATCAAAAAGACCCCCTAGGCTTCCCACGTCTCCGTTGCAATTGTGCTGGTTCAACCAACCTAGCACTCATAGGAAATCACAACTCGAGGAACCCTATCCCAGTCTAGCATTACCTAAACCAGCAGAAAACAGGAACATGAATAATAGTACACAGGGAAATACATATACGAGTGCAACAAACATTAATCAATCCTATTCTAGTTAACCCTTCCAAAAATAGGCTATCTAACAGGCACTTATCTCGTGAGAACTCAAGCGATAATACTTTGGCTGACTAAATCTGCACCAAAGGGGTCATGGAGGTTACACAGGGACGAGAAGAGTAGAAGATAGGCTGTTCAGAGAGTAGAGAAAGTTCACATCAGTCGGAAGAATATGGATAGTTGCAAGGGATATGAGAAGTCGCTTTGCCTGATGAGTTCTGATCTAAAAATGGCGAGACCTCCCTTTTTATACTCGGCCCCGTAGCGAGCATAACGGCAATCATGACGTCACATTCGCTCTCTCAATCTGGGATCGACAAAGGATTCCCACGCTCTGGATGAGGGGGGAGGGAGGGGGGAAGGAGGGAGGAGGGAGTGAGGCCTACACACCTCGTGGCGCGCACACTGTCCTCCGTTACATAACTCGCTCCTCTCATCACATCATTATATATATATAAATCTCCCACACACAATACTTATATATAATGATTTAAAATAGAACTCGTTGACTTAGAAGAAAACAAAATACATAATGATAATACTTATAGTACAACGGTTCACATAAACTGAGTTAGGAAACTCTACACAGACTACAGCCAAAGTTCCTGCCCTGACGATCCTAGCGAGGGTGGGGCCTGACTGGGCGTTCTGTACAGCATGCTCATACTCGACATGCACCCTCCCCCTCCCGTTCACCACAACCCCTCCCCTCCCTTTGACCACAACCCCTCCCCTCCCTTTCACTACAACCCCTCCCCTCCTTTTCACCACAACCCGTCCTCTCCCTTTCACCACAACCCGTCCCCTCACTTTCACTACAACCCCTCCCCCTCCCGTTCACCACAACCCCTCCCCTCCCTTTGACCACAACCCCTCCCCTCCCTTTCACCACAACCCCTCCCCTCCCTTTCACTACAACCCCTCCCCTCCCTTTCACTACAACCCGTCCTCTCCCTTTCACTATAACCCCTCCCCTCCCTTTCACTACAACCCGTCCCCTCCCTTTCACTATAACCCCTCCCCTTTCTTTCACAACAACCGGTCCCCTCCCTTTCACTACAACCCGTCCCCTCCCTTTCACTACAACCCGTCACCTCCCTTTCACTACAACCCCTCCCCTCCCTTTCACCACAACCCGTCCTCTCCCTTTCACTACAACCCCTCCCCTCCCTTTCACTACAACCCGTCCCCTCCCTTTCACTACAACCCGTCCCCTCCCTTTCACTACAACCCCTCCCCTCCCTTTCACTACAACCCCTCCCCTCCCTTTCACCACTTTTTGGAAGTTATTCGAAACCACTTACCTAAAAGCAGTGCAAGACTGCATACCATCGAAAATACGGCGTCCAGGCCATAATAATAAGCCCAAATGGTGGAATAAAGATATTTCAAACTGCCTGCTTGCTAAAAAAATTGCTAATGATAGATTAAAATCCTCACAAAATGACGAAGAACGGGTGAAATTTGTAGAGCTACGACGCAAAGCCAAAAAGTTAATTAAGCAAAGTAAAAAGACCTTAGAGTTACATATTGCGAATCAAAGTAAAACAAACCCGAAAGAATTCTATAGTTATATCAGAAAGAAAAAAGTAGTTACTTCAACTGTTGGAGCGTTAGTCGATGAAAATGGAGAATACACCAAAGACGAAGTACAAATGAGTAATGCCCTCAATACCTTCTTTGCATCAGTTTTTACAACAGAAGACCTCAGTGATATCCTTACACCATCGCCGATTCAGATTGATAATTCAGATGTTCTAAGCAATATCACCGTTACAGAGAGAGAAGTATTGAATTGTTTAGATAAACTCAAGGTAAATAAAACTCCTGGACTTGATACAATCTCGCCTAGAGTTCTGAAGGAAGCTAAGGATGAGCTCTCCAAACCACTGACATTACTTTTCAATAAATCCTTGCAATCTGGAACTATGCCTGATCAGTGGAAGCTAGCCAACGTAACACCGATATTCAAAAAAGGCAGCAAATCCCTACCCAGTAACTATCGTCCAATTAGCTTAACCTCAGTTGTATGTAAAATGCTAGAAACGGTCATACGAGACAGACTCGTAAATCACTTAGAGGAAAATAACATACTTAAAGATACTCATCACGGCTTTCGTAAAAAACGTTCCTGTTTAACAAACCTCTTAGACTTCTTCCACGATATCCTCAACCTCTACGATGAGAGTAAAGCTGTAGATATTATATACCTTGATTTTCAAAAGGCCTTTGACAAAGTTCCCCACAAACGTTTACTGCTAAAACTAAAAGCGCATGGAATACAAGACGGTGTG